>CAMPDV010000091.1:600000-862359 GCA_946699065.1 Loxodes magnus
TTCTTTTGCCTAAACAAGGCTTGATATCTTTTTTTAAAAATATTTTTCCAAATTTTTAATAATATAGACTTTCTCTTTCTCTTTCTCATTATTTTCTTTTTATTCTCAATCTTCTTCTTGTAGGTTCAGTACCCTTATTTAAAGTATTTCTAATTTCTTTTTCACAGATGCGTCCAAGAGTTACAATATTAAAATTTTTAGTTTCTTGTTTAGGTTTAAATCTTGAGTTTTTTTCTTCATAAGTAATCATTTTATAATTCTCTTATTCTCTTACTTCCATTTAATGCTGCAACTTTTGTTGATTATACTCAATTTTTTCGCCTTATTTCCCAGTTCTTACTGATTCTATTGCTAGTTCTATGATTGGTTGTTCTTGTCTTACGAAATATTTCAGAAGATTTTTATATTTTTTTTAGGCCATAAGTTCGATTAAATTCACTCTACTATTAAAAGTTTTGCATTTATTTCTTATATTCTTTCTTCAATTTTTTACCTTTTCCTTGAGGCCAGCACCACTTTAATCAGCTAATCATAGTTTATTTATTACTTGGTAATGAAATCAGAGACTTATAAGGACATTATATTTTAGCCTATTTAAAAGGCTTCTCTTTCAGAAGAAAGCCACTCGTTTTGGTTAAGCGGTCTTTTGATATCTTTTTCTGTTCCTAGCCTCTCTAGGATATTTTTAACTCCTTCTTATTGGAACCTCAAAAGCTTTGCCCTTAATTATGATATCTATTTTCTTTAATGATATTATGATTATTAATTTATAATAATTAATAAAAAGAGTTTCTAGGTAATAATAAAGATATTAACTACCAAAATCGTATTAATAGTGGATAATTAACTATCATGCTTTATATTATTACAATGATGGTTCTTTAATAAAAAATATTTCCAGAGAATGCAAACTATAATCTATCTCTATAGGAACTCCGTGAACTTAAACAAAGCAATAAAAAGCATGATCTTCTAACCTCTGTGGTTAATAGTCATCTCTCTAGTACTGTGCAAATTACTTTTAGATTATCATCAGAACTGAAACTTTTGGGTGGAATGGAATAGCAAATATTGGAACATGTTAGAAACAAAAAACTATATCAAAAACATCGCGCAGAGGCAATTAATCTGAAAAAAAATTAGGAATAAATCATCCAAATAGTAGGAACTGAAAGCGATTTGAACCCTTAGCAAGCATATTATTAGACAAGAAAAACTTCCTCAGACTGAGTTGGTATTGCTTATTTTAATAACTATGTGCAATAGGAATGAAGCATTAAGCAGCAAATACCTCGCTACTTGAAACAAACCAAATTATTAGGGAATTCATAATGCAAATAAACAAATAATTTGAAAATTAGATTTCTAGAGTCAACCTCCTGCCTACAGGTATTCTGATGATCGCTCTTTAAAATGAAAAGGTCTACCATGCTTTTGGAAATATTAAAGATGAAAGTTCAGGGATATTACAATCCCATTAGAGAAAATAAATTTTTATGCACATTACAACTTTGAAAACTATCCAATTCACTTAAACCTAGACATTGACAATACCATTTCACAAATAGAGAAACAAATACAGAAATACGGTTAAATCACACAAATAAAATTTCACATTATAAGTAATACAAGACTGATGAATGGTAAGGTTTCAATGTACCTCGCGCTGCAAAAACCAGAAGATGTAGAAAAAATCTTAGAAAATATAAACAATTTAGATAAAAAAATCAAACTGAGTCATCCCGCTTTGTGAACCTGCAATAAGTGTTACGCGAAAGGACATGATATGGAATAACGCATAAAATAGCAAGCTTTAATTGCAATAGTTAGAGATACATAAGCGCTGGAAAGTAAATTAATGTAACTTGAACTAAGGTATTAAAAAGTAAATCAGCAAAATTATACTAATATACAAGAAGAACATGGAGAAGAAATGAAGTAGTAAAAAAGAGGAATCAAACTTAAACACCAATCAGTAAATCAAAATAGGCTAGGGACGGTAATGGGTTAAAGTGAAGATAAAAATTAGGTAAATAATAGTACATTTGAGATCCTCCTAGCCTAAATATAATAAGAAAGAATCAAATAAACGGCTTGATACAGAATGCTAGGAATTATGATAGAAAGATATAGGATTAAATTACTGGAATAATAAAATTAGTCAAGTTAAATCGAGCCCTAAGTAATTGGGAAAAAGACAAGAAACTCAAGAATACTATGAAAAATATAGGATCAGAAACTAGGGTACAGCGACAAAAAAGATAATAATGTCAAAAATAAAAACAAATAATAACTTTCTTCAAAACTCAAGCGCAAAAAAACGTACTTTGGAAGATTATGGTTTCACTTATGCCAGGAAAAAAGTATAAAAATAATGGGAAAACTAAGATCAATTTGAGAATGGAAATAAAATCATAGAATTTAACCCTGATGAATAATTAAAACTGAGCTAGAAAAATAAAAATAAAAAATTATGCAAGCTAGTAAATCATTTCATAAATAAAGCATCTGAATATCTAAACATAGGCACGGTTAATATAAGAGGAATAAGATCTAGCTAAAATCAATTATAAGTGTTTCTGAATAAAAAACAAATCCGTATTATGGCATTGCAGGAGATTTACGTTAAAAAAGCTAAAGAAATGTCATACTTATTTGGATATAAAGCAGTACTAAAGCCAGGTTCCAATCACAGTAAGGGTGTTGCTTTCTATGTCAAAGAAAGCTGCTTAACTAGAGTAAAAGAAATTAACTTAGAAGGAAAAAATTAGGAAAAACCCTTTAAAGGAGGCAGAATAATAGGTCTAAGCGAAGATAATAAGCTAGCCTTGATAAATGTGCATGCACCCACAACTGCAAACCAAGTAAAATTGTTCTCGTTTTATGAATGTTTAAAATAATTTATTTATACAGGATAAGAGAAAGGACTAAAAATATTAATAGTGGGAGATCTCAACGTGACATCCCTTACTTTCTCCCAAAACAACTTATCATTGCAGGAGAATACCTCTTAAAATTCATGTAAGAGTTCAAATTAGCTTGCAAAGATCCAGCAGAAGATCTAACTTATTTTACAAAATAATAAAATAAAGGTTTTAAATAGATTACTTCCTAACGGATGAATTTATTACATCCTATAAGGTTAAATCAAAGCTTTATTAAAGTGCAATTTTAGTTGATCATTAACCAGGTAAAATTATCCTGCAAATTGAAAGCAAAAGCAAGAGAGTAACAAAAGCAAAAAGGATATGCTACAATAAATTAAGATAGGAAGCCTTCTAAGAGAAATTTCAAACTTGATTTTAAAAAGTGGATGAAAAAGAATTTTACATTAAGACTGTGAAGAATTTTATGAAAAGTGACAAGAAAAGATACAATAAGTAGTGCTCAAACCTGTGGATACACTTCAGTGTCACAAGAAAATTTAATTACTCTGCGGAAAGAAAGTAACTAAGGAGACTTTACAAAAGGCAAGCTAAAAAGTAAATTTGATTGTAAGGAAAGGTTATCCGAATTAAACATTAGAAATAAAGGCAAGGTAAGAATAAAGAAGAACAAAAAAGTTTTAAATAAAACAAGATTGTAAAATTAAATTAATATGATGCTGGATCAGGTTAATAAAGGTAATTTAAACAATATTTGAAAAGGGATGAAGAAAATACTAAGATAAAGAAAAAATGCGCAACAAGCAATAGTGAGTCTTTAAGATATTTAAAGATTTAAAATTAGCTGGCAACAACTATATTAGGATGGTAAGAACAAATTGCCAGAAGAATTTAAAAACATAAGTAAAATGGAAATCTAACACTGTAAGATATTTTTTAAGCTATAAAAATTATTTCTTAATGAAAAGCATCAGGTCCAGATTAAATACAAGCAGGTACTATAAATTCAGGAGGAGAGAAATTAGTAAAAATAACAGCGTAGCTTGTAAAAGAAATATAAGAATAAGGAAGTATTCCAAAAAGAATGAAAGAATCCTTTATAGTACTGCTACACAAAACAGGAAGTATAAGTGAACCAATGAACTATAGACCCATCTCTCTTATCAACCACATCATGAAAATTTTAGACTTCTGGCTATATAAAAAATAGTACCCTACTTACACAACTGTGATGACGAACTGTAAATTGGCTTCAAGCTAAATAAAGCATGTTCCCAACAAATATTTAACCTGAGAGCAATATAAGAATGATTGTTTAGAAATAATACAGAAACAATAAGGATCTTTATTGACATTAAAAAAAGCTTTTGACTCTGTTATTCGATAAGATATATGACAAATTCTAAGCGACATTTAAGTACCTGAATATCTAATTAAACTTCTAGCAGATATGTATAATAAATAATCCATATATCTAAAGATAAATGATTTAACCTCAGACAAGTTTATAAAAGAGAAAGGAGTTAAATAAAGAAGTAAATGCTCACCAAACTTCTTTAATATAATAAAAAA
Source organism: Loxodes magnus (assembly GCA_946699065.1). NCBI lineage: Eukaryota > Ciliophora > Karyorelictea > Loxodida > Loxodidae > Loxodes > Loxodes magnus. The sequence goes on from CAMPDV010000091.1 coordinate 604,458, forward strand.
CATATTGTTAAATGAGTTAAGAGAAAAGGATATTGGCATTAAATTAACAATGGAGACAAGTTAAGCTTATATAGAAAGATCCTGTGATGCGTTAAAATATATAGATGATATAGTCTGCTTAACATAACCACACCAATTATAGGAATTAAATAAGGTTATAGAAGCGTAACCAAGAAGATTCTAAATGAAAATTGTAGACAAGACTAAATGGATGTTATGAAATGGGTAAACAAGGCAAAACTAAATACTGATAGATATAAGCGAAATTTAAATAGAAAGGGTAAATAATTTCAAAAACTTAGGACATTGAATACAAGACTAATTCTCTTTTCAGTTACATTAAGAATCAAGGAAGAGAGAATTTCCAAAAACTTAAGGGAATTTTGAATAAAATCACAATGAAAAGGGGTATAACTCCATTGAATACACAGCTGGTACATAAACTTTTTTTAAATCAAATTTTCGGATATGGTAGTGAATGTATACCTTTTATTGAAGAAATAATAGGTAAAGAAGTGCTGGAAAAACTAGAAATTATTCAATGTAGATCTCTCAGAGCCATAATAGAAGGCCCATTTTGCATGCAGAACGAAATACTTGAAAGTGAACTACAGTTTATTAAGTTATATCACCATTTGTGATAAAATATAATAATTTTTAAAAGAAAACTATTATTAAATACAGAGTAAACATTAGATGGACGACTGGATATTAGAATAGAAATATTGAAGTGGAAAAAAGCTAAAAACTATAGTGTATGAAGAAAACTCCACAAAAAAATTGAACCAATAACTCGAATATAGGAAGTGACTAATTGCTTTCTGTATAGGAATTAATGGATGGAGCATTTAATATTAGGTCCCCCTAACTATTGAAAATATAATAGACACAAGAAATAAGAAATTTGCTATTTATTTAGATTAAGAGCAAAATGTAGTGGAGCAGCAGAAACACTTAAGTTAAGGTACTTAATAAAAAATGATTTGTGCATGCTATGTAGGAAAGATAAAGAAACAGAATGACATATAATAGCAGTATGAGAATTCTATAAACAAGAAAGAGAATATTTAATAAAAGAGTTGAGTGAAATAAAGATTAATGAAAGTTAAGCAATAATTATTACCTAAAATTTAAGTCTGGAAAAATAGTATGAGGAAATTATTAATTTGAAGCTTGAATACGTAATTTATAGAATAGTCTGAGAAGTTAGGTTGATAGATGCATAAAAGACTTTATAAAAGGAGTAATAGAGAAAAGAAAAATCGTTATAAGAATAAAATTATTCCATTTCACAAGGTAACAGGAAAATATTATAGAGCTGGAGCCAATTAACATACTTGAGTTTATAAGGAGTTGGATAAGAAGAAAAAATATAAGATTGAAAAGAGAAAATTAGATATTTTTGACGCAAATATGAAATAATATTTAAAGTGTGCAAAGAAAAGATACACAGACTAGGGACATAATGAAAGAATCCAGGAAAAAGAAAGAACAATTTAAATAAATACAAGAATGCAGCTACTAAAAGAAGATATTTTAATGAAGATAGATGAAAATCTAACAAATGATCAATTGTTGGATCTTATGGAAGAAGAGTTGGAAAAGAGAGAAGGAATACATGAAGATTAAGCTAGATTGGAATCTGTATCGGATTAAATCAAACAATATTAACATCATTATTTGTGGTGAACCTATTAAAGGTGGTACCACATTAATCTATTATTATAAGAAGAAAATTAGTTAAAAGAAGACGTGAGGTTATAAGAAGCGGCATCCTACTTCCTCACTTCTTTTTAGCTTAAGAAGAGGTGGTAAAGAAGTCCTATATAATGCCTGGTATTTTAAAATTGAAACTAAAATGTTAATAATTAATAGTTTAGAAAGTTAAATATGAATATATAATAATGCTCTTATACTTAGATAAAACGAGCTAATTTCTCTAAAATAAGAATTTAGAAACTCTATCCTTTATATTTAGTTAAGCTCATTTTATTCTTTAATATTACTGTTTAATTTAAATAGCGAGGAGCAATCTTTAAAGGGATTTCAAAAGCTATGGAACCAGAAAATTGCCTATGTGCGAAGAAGAAAACAAGAATCTTTGGAGTAGCCAAAAGGACAGAAAGGGAGGCCTGAATTAGCATAAGCTGAAAGATTCTAGACACTAAGGTCTCTTAAGATAAAACTACAATCAAGACCCTATAGAAGTTAATAATTTAAAGAGAGAGCAAGCACTGGAAAGAATTTCAAGGAAAAATTTAAAGCTCAAAAAACTTTATTAAAGAGTTAAAATCTCTATGTTTTTATAAATTTTATAATTATAAGCATTTCGATATAATTTGCTTTTATAAAAGTATTCAATACTCGAAAATTTTATTTTGCTTTTCGATATATGAAATGCGCTATCATGAACAATGATTTTAAAATAAAAAATTTTATCTAAAAAGCTTGTGGCAATTCATACTATAAACAGCATAGATTTATTTGTGGATATATTTGCTTTCTCATACAAAAAAAGATGGCGGAATGGAACAAAGGATTTCTCGACTAAAAGGCTTCTCGTAGCTCCTTAGATCAATCTTTCCAGTTCTAACAAACTCCAACAAAGACAAAAAAGAAATAATATTGTAAAATCTTTGAAGAAAAATAATTTCTTTCCAAGATTTCAAAAAAGTTACACCTTCGAACAACTTATGAACTAAGATAAAAAGTCTCTTGTTTAAATCATTTTTGATTACATTGATAAGGTAGAGAACCTCGAACATTACGTCATGAGTTTATAATAAGACTTATAAGATCATGTAGAGGACGAGAGACTGCATAATGAATTTGTGACCAAAGAGGACATTAACAACAGATATTAAGAAATAGAATGCGATATAGTAAGAATTGATGAATAAATGGGAACAGATTTCTTAAAGTATGAAAACACATTTTAATAAATAACGGACATAAAAAAGAGACTAGGAAAATTAGAGGAATAAGACCTAAAAAGAAATAATGATCCAATGGTAATAGAATAATAACCTATGACGACAGAAAAATGTTTCAAGAAAAAATGTTATATATGCGGCAGTTTATTCCACTTATGAAAAAAGTGTAGGAGGAATTGATAAATAAGAAAAAATATTTGGAAAGAACTTACACATTTTTATCCTTCCTCGGATGGTTAGCTTTGAAGAAAAAAGATAACTCCAAGACCATTCGGAAAGCTCGGAAGTGAACTTGGGTGGAGACAACGGCGAGTCCGAGACCCTGTAAAAGGTAATGCAGGGAGTTATGAACCTATTAAGGAAACATTCCATTATCCATAAAATTTTTAATTTAATTTAATATATTTGCTTTCTAAAATTTTTCTCTTAATAAAGCTATTTCTTTATAAGGTAAATTTAGAATTTTAAAGATTGTTTTAAAGCTTATATTTTTAAATAAGTTTATTTAGGGAGAATATTTTATAATAAAAAGGCTCCTAAGAAATAACTCTGGAAGAATTAACAGGATAGCAACTAATAAAACTTACTTATTGAAATTTACTCCCTTGAAGTAGCAAGTAAACAACTTTAACAATAATTCTATGACTTAAATTAGCGAATCAATTACCGAAAACGGAAATTAACACTAAGATCTCAATGTCTCAAGATAATTAAGAACTTGAAAAAACAGGGTAAAAATAGAAGAAATTATAAAATCGAACAATTATGTATAAGTCCTTTTCCATCACAAGACTTATGACGGGCTTATGGAAAATGAAGAACAGAATGAAAAAACTCTTTCGAGTCGGAAAAAAATTAAAAAAATTAAAAATGTCAAAAAAGTAAAATAGATCATGGCTCATAGAATTGCATAACAAGATTCTACTGTTAGAAGATATGGTAAATTTTTAGAAGAAACAAGAACTAAATACCTAAAAAATATGAAATAATATGACTAAATTATACTGCTCTTCAGAAGGAAATATTTAGAAGAAAAAAGATATACAATGGAAACTAATTTCAATTAAATATAGTAAATGCTCAGAAAAGAAGAAAAAATGAAAAAAAACGAGAATGGAGAAAGATGCCTATTGTCAAGAAGGTTAAATTTGCGCAAAACTTTATGAAATAAAAGAAGATAACTCTGAAGAAGATTGTAATGATCCTTGGCCGCATGAAACGATCGTATCGTATCGTATCATATCATAAAATAACTTATAAACCTATCAGCGTCTTAGCTTTATTTATCTAAATCTTCTTAAGATCTTCAGTTGACTAGCATGGAAAAAATTAGTTAACAGCTCACACAACAATCTATATATTTTAGAATGAAATTGCCCAAAAGAAACAGAAAATAACGACAGAAAATTTGCTGAAAATAAGTCCCTAATTGACTTTAGAAAAGAACAAATCCTTGTAATGGACTAGAAAAAAGCATCTGAGGTAATTTTTAGCTAAAAAGATTAGTTATTATCTAAGAATTTCATTTGGAACAATTCTAGCATTATATCTAAATTCTTATATGGAGCGAAATAGACATACTGCTTAACTCTATAGATAGAAGAGCTAAATAACCATTTATAAATAATATCTCAATAAAGTAAAAAAAACTATTAATTGAGACTAAAGAATCAAAATTAATTAATATAAACAATTGAAGCCAAACTTTTTAATTAATAAAGAAGAAGTAAAAATCAAAAATAAAAGCAAATATTTTCTAATCCTCTAAATTAGATAGGTATCCGGGCAAGCAAAAATATAAGAATCATAGAAAGTGGAAGATCAGATTAACTTTGGAAAGTTAGCTTTTTTGTATATGAAATATAGAAAAAATTTTGTTGCGTTAAAAGAAATAAAAAAGGCTAAAGAATATTTGTTAAAATCTCAAAAAAATACTTATGAGTTAAAATGGAGATCTTCAAGTCCAAAGGTGTAAAATGATTTAATGCAAGAAATTACTTAACTTAATAAAAAATACTTTAACCAAGTAACTAAGCTAATAGAAAATACACAATACCCTACATTTAATAAAGAATTTTTATAGGAAATTATTATAAATAAATAAATATTAATAAATTTGATTATAGAGCGGGTAGCACTATCGTTGGTGCGCAGCTCTTTAAAAAAAAATGTTTCATACTGACATGTTTGTTACTGATAAAATTATCAGATACTGATAAACCTTGTTCAATACTGGTATAATTATTCAGTATTGATAAAAATGTTCAATACTGATATAATTTTAGAATACTCGTAATCATTAATACTTGCTGGAGGTTCAATGACATGGCAGGATTGCGTCTCGTTGCATCACCAAAGCAGAGGACGACATGTGTCAATTATGGGTACTTAAATTCCCTACCTCTGATGAAGCTCGCAAAATTATTTCCTTTTATTTCCAGAATTAAGTCCAAAATAAGCCAGTGCCAAAGGTCTAAACTATCTTATGTCTCGAGGTCAAGCCAAAACAGAGGAAGACATAAAGTCGATTATGGGTACTTAACTTCCCCAACGTCTGATGAAGCCGACCTTGTTGTTCATCTTCGAGTAACTATGGCGATTTATAATTAATAAACAGGAGTATATAAAGTTATCATTAATTTAATGTTTGCCCTGCTAAAATAAAACTTATCAAAAGAGCTAGAAAGTTATTTAGAGGTAAAAGATTATTCAAAGAATGTTGTTTAATATTTTAAGTTATAGTGTAAGCAAAGAAAAAGGATGTTAAGAAATAAATAAATAAATAAATAAGTGGATACAATTTTAACTCTGATAATTAAAAGAAATAAAATAAAATATAAAGAGCTAAAATATAATATAATACCTATAAATATAAAATAGATACTAAGAAAAAGCTTATATCTATAAATAAATAGTAAAGCATATTATTAAATTTCATAGTAAAAAAATCAAATTTAAGAGACTTATTCTATTTATTTTAAACAATTTTTTAATTATAGTAGCTTATATTATACTTATATAATAATACTTAAGGCTATATCTATATAATGTTGTTCTTTTTTATAGATTATGTTCCTATTAAATAATTTCGTTTATAAATAATCTAAGATAAATTTACTAGTTTCTTTATACTTTCACCAATTTAATTTATTTTTCTTTCATTAAAAATTAGTTAGAAGTATTCCATATAATATCCCTATAAATTTACTTTAATATAAAAAACTATAAAATTAGTGTTCAATAAGTTTATTAAAGGTTTTATTTTCTTTAATTATCTTCTTAGATATTCTCAACTGCTATAATGTTAAAGTCTATAGGAAGTTCTTCAATTTCTATAAAATAGGTTTTTGATATATTTTTCAACATTTTAATTTAGTTAGAAAGAACTAGATTAAAAATTGTTTTTTCCATTCCAGATCTTCCAGTCTATTGTACTATACTTCTATATGATAAAAATTCATTTTATAAATCATATATTATGATATAACTTACTATAGAATTTACCTATAAAGCAATATTTTTTCTATATTAACAATAAACTTAATAGGAAATAACCAGAATTTATACCTTTTCTGTAATAAATTCTTCTAAAATCTACTAATGATATTGGTCTTAAGTCTTTTAATTATCAGTCATAAAAGATAGCCCTACCTATTTTAATTTTTGTTCTATAATTTCTATTTAACTTGTATCATAGCAAATAATCATAAATTTATAATTCCCTGTACTTTAAATTAAGTCTTATATAATATCACTTTTTAATTATTCTTTTTCTACTTTTATATAATAGTACTTTAATAACTCTATTGGAAGATAATCTTATTTAATGCAAACTTTTATTGGATCTCTCAAATACTTAAAGCTAAATTTTAACATTTCTTTTTCAATTATATATGAAAATATGCAACTCTATGTGTTGCTTGGTAAATATTATACTAGTTCATAAATTTATTCCTTAAACCCTCTTTCAAAAATTTCGATTGTTTCGTCGAGAATAAAAATTTTGAGATATTTAATCTCCAAATATCTTTTTTTGATTAAATCAAGCATTCTACCAGGAGTACCTACTATTACATGAACATTTTCTTAAATTTCTTTTATCTAATTTTTTATATTAACACCTCCAGTAAAAGCGTATGAAGATACATTTTAAAATGCTCCTATGCTCTTTATAGTATGGTTAATATTCATTGCTAATTCTCGAGTAGGTACTAATATTAAAGCTTAAATCTAGTTCAATTAGACATCTATAAGTTAAAGAACTCCTATTACATACATAATTGTTTTACCTGTTCCCGCATGTGCTTAAACAATAGCATCATTTCCTTAAATGATTGGAGTTATACCATATTACTAAATTTTAGATGGTCGCTCAAAGCCATAAGCATATATTCCTCTTAAAAGCTCCTCTTTTAACTAAAATTAATCAAAATTGTCTTCACTTTTAAATTGATTAGAAGCTTTTTAAATATCTAGCTGCTATTAACCTTCTTATTAGGCCATTTATTAGATTTATAACTATAAAAGATATTAATAAATAGAGCTACTAGTCACTTTTATCTATAATTAAAATATAAGACCAAATAATTAAATCTTAGTTATCTAAATATAGTAAACTAAAGCTGAAGAAACATAATTTTTAACTTTTATATGTATATCTTTATTTAATTATTTCCTTTACCTTTTAAACCAAATATTAATAAATAAATTCAACTATCTTCTAATTTTATTATATAGATGCTAAATCTATTCAAATAATCATATCACTAATATTTAAAGCCCTTCTTTAAAGTATTTTATAACTACACTTTACTATAATTTAACTAATACTTAGCTAATTAATTATTGATTGAGAATTTTAAGTTAGTTTATTAATTTAAAATTGTTATTTATTTTTAATTCCTTTAAGCTTTAAAATTAGATTGCTTTGTGAAACTTTAAAAATTATATACAAAATAAATTTTAGGAAAATTGGTTTTGTGTAAGAAAACTAGATACTTTGGTATTTTAAATTTCTATTTTGATTACTAAAGTTGGCAGCTCACTAATTTGAACTAATAAAGAAGAAAATAATTTTAAATTTAATAATAATTCTAGTTTAATATAGAGAGAAGCTATAGCCAATAGCTATAGAAAATTATCTAATTTATTAATGATCAAATTTATTAAATATTACATTTAATGTTCATATTCCCTTACATTTTGCAATTTCATCTTATCTTTCCCTTAAAATGGAAATTATCTTAATTTCTTTCTCTATTTAATCTTAACAAACCTATTTATATTTGATTACTTCCTTCAATTTTATTTAAGCCTGCATAATTAAGTCCTTTAATATAAATTGCAGTTCCATAATTACATGCTTTTCTCCAAACAATAGAAATAAAATATATAATGCTTTTATTATAATTATAAATCTTTTTTATGATATTAAGCACATAATATACCATTCCAATATTATTATAAGTATTTGCTACATTTTCATTATCAAGTCAAAACTTCTTAAAATTAATCTCTAAACCCTATTGAAAATACTCTAGCAGCAGTAATAACTTTCCTATATTATCTTAATATTTTGCTTCATTATTATATACAAATGTAATTTATGCATACTCAAATTGAAAATTTTAAAGCAGTTTGAAGAGATTTTCTGAAAATAGCTCTTTTGATTTATAAAATATACCATATATACATAATTTATATAAATGCTACAATTAATATTTAAGAGTAGTACGTTAAGAATCAAGAGAATTATAAAAATATCAAGACTTTTAATATACTTTAAAGATAATTTTCTCTTAAACCTATTTAATGATTAATATATCAATAGAAGTACCTAAGTTAGAATGATTGTTTAATAAATTAGAAATGTAAGGATGAGTAGTTTTAAATTATTCCTTACACTACTTATTATTAACGATGACTTCACTCTGGTGCAAATATCCTAAAATTTAAAGAAAGCTTTCTAAGGATTTAAAGCTTTCATCTGCTTTACCGAAGTTTGTAGATTTCTATAAATTTCTCCCAAATTAGCATAAATAGCACAAATCTTTTGAGTTACTAAATTTAAGCTCTATTAAAGTCTTCTCCTAAATAACTCTAAGTGCTTGGCTAAATTCTCATCATCATTCAAAAGTACCAAGATCATTTATAGTAATCGCGATAGTTTTATTAATCCCCTTATAGCATTTTACTCTTTGCTAAGGTTTTTTAAGATATTTCTATAGTTTTCTATTTATTACCTAGATAGGAATAAATAGCTCCAAGCTAAAATGGATTGCTTCAAGTTTCAAACTATTATTTCTGAAAGCTTTTAAATAATAGCAACATTTTTTTCATGACTTTGATTGACTTCTTGATTCTTATCAAGAGAAACTAGATTAGTTCTAATGGAATTGCTGAGATAGAAGCATCAATTTGTTCTGAGACTAACGAAAAAATGTGAATTTCAAGAGATTTCCAGTAATTATCTAAAGCCTTTTGTAAATTTGCATTGCCAAATAACAATTTCCCTATATTAAAATAAATTTATACAGGATCAAAAGAAGATTCTCCTTTATAGTAATTTGAAGTTAAGAATTGAAGACACGATTTACTATAAAAGAAATTTTAGATTTCTTGAAAACGTAAGATATTAACTAAAATAAAAATAACGAAGCCTAGAAAAAGCAAATAAGATAAAATTAATAAAAGAGTTAGATAAATTAAGGATAAAGTAGTTAACTAAGTTTAATAACCAAAATATTTTTCATTAAGATAAATGTTTATTGGCTTTATTCATATTTTATATTCCAGGAAGTTATCATCTTTTGTTATTAAACATAACTTTGGCCTCTTTTTATTACTCCTTTTGTTCTAATCTTTCCATAAGCTTAAGTTATTTGGTTTATATAAGCCTCTTGGAGTGACGATAACCATTGATAATTAAATAATACTCACTTACTTTGTTCCAAAGTCAATACGCATCTAGGTTCATGCAACTAAACTCCTATTTTACTGATTTTTCAGCTAATTTACGATTTTTAAGTATTTGCTTCTGTATGTTTCTAGTTTTCGTTACAGTTTATTGTTTTTTAGCCTATTAAGAACAGGACTAATTAGAAGAAGATGTGGACTAAAGTTTTGGCCTTATTTTTTCTCTCATACTTCTATGAGTTAGTAAGCTTTTTCTGAAGCTTTCTGCCTTGATTTGTATTAATTAAATGAAAATAAATTGAAGGTCTAAACTTTTATATAAAGTGTCTTTATGATTTTATTATAATTAGTATATAAGTTCTAGTACTAATATAGAGCTAACTAACTACTAGTTATTTTCTTGAAATGTGTTTTAGCAACTAAGGATTGTATATATTAGGATATGATGATAGATGTAATATATTAACTGAATTATTAAATTTTATTATTATTACCTAAAATATACCAAAATAGAATGTGAGAGTGCTATGTATTATTTTACAGTTACCCTTATTAAAGCTTTTAATTCATTTATATTGTTTAAAATATGAGGAGAGGAACTTAAGGATTAAGTAAAAATTCTAAATAAAACAGTAGTGGAGTTTAGAAATTCAAGCTAGCTTAACAGTAAAATCAGTAAGTTAAATCTAATACTATGAAAAAATCAAATGCTTAATCCATGCCTCAAAACCAAGTATAGCCTACCTTCCTAATCATAAATAGCTTATAGAAGAAAAATAAAGTTGAGCTTTAGAATCAACAAAAACATCAGGTGTTTTGGTAAAATAAGTAGGTACTAATAGAAGACAAAAATTAAAATCCTAAACAGCCATAAAAATAGCAAGCTAAAAATAAAAAAACTCCTTAATAACTACTGGAATAAGATATGATTCTAAAATACTAAAAACTAGCTAAGCAATTTAATACAGTTAAGTTACTTTATCTAAGAAAACTTTTATCTTAGAGAAAAGCTAAAAACAAAACCGCTTAACTGTTTTCTAAGCTTCCTTTACTTATGAGCAAATATGAGATTTTTCCAAATTTTGGAATTGTAGATATACCTAATAAATGGAATTTGAAACCAGGACAGTAATTAAGTCTTATTAATGAGTAAAGAAAAAATTTCGATAGTTTAAATTCCTATTGAATTATGCCTCTAACAATGAAAGAGTGAAAAAAAGCTATTGTAGATAAAAAGTTAAATCCATAAAAAATGTGCAAGAATTGCAATTCCTAAAATTATGAAATTTATAGTTATTCAGGAGGTATAGTTACTGGAGCATTCTCTTATGATTTCAAATATGCTTGCTCAAATTTTAAATGTAGACTTTATTTAGAATATAGTGGGAGTGGGGATTGAAACTCTTATAGATTTAAAATTATAAAGATTCACTTATTTTTGTTATTATCTAAAAATAAATTTATTCAGATATATCTACATTTTAAGATTTTCTAATCTAAGTCATTTATATAACTACCATGCAAAATATAAGACAGTTTAGGTAAAAATAAATATATTATCTCTTTAGTTAACTAAAGAAATAAATGAAGGATAAATCTATGAAAAAACATAAAGACTAGTCTTAAGAACTTAATTTAAATTATCATAACAACTTAAAAATGAAGATGGTAAGTTAAAGTTTAAGGTTAAAATGAAGAATGTAAGTTAAAGTTTAAGGTGAAAATGAAGTGAGTTTAAGAATAAATAAGCTAAATTAAATTCTTAGTTTATAAACATTAAACTTAAAATAATATAATATAAGAAAACTACAAGCAATACCTATTATTCATATAAATCTTTATGAGAAACTATTAAAATATAATAAAATTAATTGAAGGAAACATAGAAATTTATTCAATTCAAATAAAGAAAAATAAATAAATTAAATTTTAAATTTAAGCATTATGCTTATTTAGTTAAAATGGAATAAGAGGAGGAAATGTTTTAAGATTCAATTAATAAATGCATATTTATTATAAGTTGATTCACAACTAATTTATATAATAATAATATATTATTTTTCTATTTTATCTAAAAATCATTAAAGAATAAAATTAGCTAAACATTTATTCTGAAAAAACAATTTAAGTTAAATGAGTAAAAATTTAGCAAAAATAAAAATAAATTTAATCAGGTAATGATATTTATAATATATGCTTTTCTATACAATTTAACACTTTATTAAAGTATTAAAAGTTCAAGATAGATTTAAGAGAAAAGAGCAAGAAAGGCTTTTTAACTAGATTTGATTATAATTAAATGTAAAGTTTAATAAATATATGTATTGATTCTCTCTTATATCTTTATTCCTTGGAAATTTTCTTAAAAAGTTAAAATATGATAATATCAAAAATTAATATATAATTTTGAAAGAAATACTTATGGAAAAAATGATAAATATAAATGTTAATAATTTTCTACTTTAGTTATCTAGCGAATCTAATGTTTTAATATTATTCATTTTTTTCCATATATCTTCCAAGTATTTATTTTAAATTGCATATAAGCTTTATTTATAAAAGTAATTTTTGTGAGCAAATATCTTAACTCTTAAATGACTTTTTAGTAGCTTACAAAATGATTAAACTTTTATAAAATTAGAAGAATATTTAAATTATAACTCTTAATAGCATAACTAATAACTAATAACTAAACTATTATAAAAAAAATGGAGTCTTAAAATCTTGTTCCCGGCTTTTTCTTGAGCAAAGAAGAGAAAAAGCTCTAGAGAAAAAGCAGGCATAAAAAAAGTATCAAGAGTCTTCTTCTCCTCACTTACAAAACTAATAAAGAACCTAATAACTATAATAAACACCTCCTAATGTAATAAAAAAAAGGAATCTAATATAATAACAGGAAAAGAACTTCCATCGAAGATAATTAAAAAGGAAATCAATATTTAACAGTTAGTATTTGAAATATCCAATCTCTAGGAAGAGATTAAAGTGCTTAAGTAGGAAAATTAAGAACTAAGAAATTTATTATCGCTTAGATAAGATAACTTAGAGATTAGAATTATTAATTAAGAAAGGGAACTCCAAGCATATTGGAACATTTAAACTGAACATAGATAAGAAACAGCAAGGTTTGGAAATATCGTATAAAAACAAGAGTTGGAGTTTATTAAGCAAAAGAATATTAGTACAAATATAACTAATTAAACAAATTAGATGGAGATAGAATAAAAAGAGGTTATAAATCGAAAACCAATCAGATAAGTAAGGAAGAAATGCTACTACTGTAAGAGTAAGTGACATTTGTACAAGAATTGCTAAAAATTTTAGAATTTCAAGAGAAAATTTTGGCGTAAAGAATAAGAAAAATACTAGAGGCTCTATTGTAACTAGCATGGAGATATTTGCAGAAGAAAATGATGTGAAGTATCTTTTGAAATAATAAAAACAAGAAATCAAAGAAACTGAGAAGACCTTAGTGAAGATAATTTCATTAGAAAGTCAAGAATGATGAGAAGTGTTGCTGATAAAACAACTTATTTTAACTGTGTCCAGATTGGCACTGTTGAACATTTTAATTTCATTATCATAACTAATAACTAATAATATCACTTTTTATATTTATGATTTTATGCTTATGTTACTTAGTGTGCATTAATACATTTTATTATATAATTTATTTTAAATAGGGAGGAAAAATACTCTCACTACGATTGAAAGAAACTCAGTAACTAGGAAGTACTCCGTGTGAAGACATGAACAAAAATCTTGGCTTGACCAAGTATGTTAAGACCGAGGCATCAAGTAACAATATGCTGAACGATGCCTGAGATTAAGGTCTCTTTAGGGAAACATTCCGACACTGGCTCTATAGAAGAAAATAATTTCCGCAGGATGCTAGCACAGGGAAGAATGTATCGTAATACGCTTTCAAACTTTAAAAGACTTTAATTAAAGAGCTGCGCGCTATCGTAGTGCTACGCGCTCTATAATCTTAGTTTTTAATATGAAAACTATTAAATATTATTTAATGCTTTAAACCTTCATATCATATACTATTTTTAAATATAACTATTCTTAAAAATATAATTAAATCTATGATAACATTTATTTTTTAGATAGAAAACATTTATAATAATAATATTTGCTGAATAGCAGGGTTAACTCTAAGATAATTAAAGTATAAGAAATACTAAGAAAAGAAGATTTATAAATAAACATAAATAGTGACTCGCAAAATGAAGATTCGTATATTAAAAAACAAATAAAATGTTCATATTTAATAATTTTAGTTTCTAACTAATGAAAAATTAAACTTAAATGAAAGAAATGAGAATCTAAAATTAATATAAGAAATTTATTTAAACTTTTTTAGCATTTAGACCAAAAAACTGTTTAACAAATATATGAGAAAATATAATATTTAAATATTGATCAAAAGTATAATTAAAAGTATTTAGTATTTTAAGAAAATAAAATTAAAAAGGATATTAAATATATGATAAAGAGAATAAATTATTAATAATTATTATATGAGTAAAAATTTAACTTTTTGCTTTAAATTTTAGAAGTTTAATTTATTTAAAATTTCTTTTTATTAAAATCTATATAAATTTAAGTTAAATCTTAAATTAAGTTAGAATTATTTTTATAATAATTTTAGTTTAATAAAAAAAAGAAGGAGCGAGTTATTCGACTATCAAAGAATTAACTCAGAAAATAAAAAAGAAAAGCAGCGTAAGAACAGTAGAAAAAATTTTGACAAAAAGAAGAGTCAAGCTCTTCATCTGAAGGTAAAGCTATAGTTTAATCAGTTGGGATGAACGAACCTATAATTTGCAGTTAAAAAAATTATAATAATAATAAAAAAAAATTAAAATTAAAATCTCAAAATATGAAGAAATTATATATAATCAGGGAGAAAAGATGCGAGAATTAATGAATAACATTGAAGATCAAAATAATGAACTTTTAATTATCAGATGCTAGTTAATTTAAAATTAAATCGTAACGGAATAATAGCTTTATGAATAATCGTAAGCAAATTTTAAGTAATAGCAGAATATGATTATTGAAAACGCCTCGGCTCGGATTTAAGACCAAGAAAAACAAGTTCAAACTAATAATGACACTAATTTACTTGCGAGAATTGAAAAAATTGAAAAAAAAGTATTAAAGAAATAAGCATATCAAATGTTTCAAAAAATTGCTGGTTCTGTAAATCAAAATTTAATTTGCTGAGAAGTTGTGATTCTTGAAGAAAATTCCGAAAAAAAAAGAATAGTAAAGAACATAAAGACAGCTAAACTAATTATGGATTATATAAGCAGAAATTATAAGTAAGGAATTTAGAAAATGCCCTGTGGTAACCTCCCAAAATATAAAAGGTCATGGATCTCAACCATGTAAAAAAGTGACCGCTAGCATCTGGTTGAAAACCCAGGAAATGCAAACTCTTAAATTTTTATTTTTAGTTGATAATCTATCTATCTAATAATTTTAATTTAACAAATTTTAACTACACATTTTAAATATATAAATTAAGATAAAAATTATTAATAATAAATTTTTAGATGCTATAAGATATTTTAAATTTAAGTCTTAAAATTATTTTAAATTATTTATTTATTTTATTTCAAAATATAGTTATATATATCTCTTTAAAAGCTTGCCTATTATTCTATGTTGAGCTATGATTCGACTAGCAAATTTATCATTAATATTATTTATAAGTTTTATATTTTTAATATTTACGTTTCCTTTATAATGTTTTGTCAATTAATTTAACTTTTATTCAATTTTTGTAACCAACTTTTCCTTTTATGCATTTTCTTTAATGAATTCTTCTTGATTTTTTATAGCAGCTCTTTTAAATAAATTGCTAACCATATAAAATTTACAGTTTTCCTAAAGCTAAAATGAATTAAATTTATATTTGTATACTTCATTCCATTAAATTTTTGAAAATAAAATTTCTAAATTTAATCTTTGCTTCTATAATTAGAATAATATTAGGTTTTATGTGCTAACTGTATTTATTATATTTAAATTAATTCCTATTAACCTTTAAGATAAATATAAAATATTTATGCATAATTGTATAATGGATATAAATACTTGCGTATCTTCAAGTTAATTATTTTCTAAATTGCTTCTATATCTTATTAATAAGTCCCATAAATGTACCTTTAGTGACTCTTTTCATTCAATTGTTCTATATGCATATTTCAAAAAAATTGTAAATACATCAATGACTTTCTTTGCTTCTAAAATCTTGATTATTTTTGTTTTTTTTGATGAAATTAGTATAAATATCTCAACTTACAATTTTAAATTAATGGAGATAGAAATTTTTAAAGCTTGAAAGTAGAATTATCTCAAGAAGAGTAAATATAAAGGAAAATGAGAATTTGAATAGTTTAAATAGAATTTAAAGAAAATAAAGTAGAGAAGCTTAATAATTTTAAATTATAAGAAAAGCATTTCCTTATAATTAAAAGTGGAATAATTATATTATAATTTAATTGCATTTCTATAAATAGTCAACAGTCAATTTTTATATTTTATATAATCATTTTCTAGGATTTTTGACATTTGTGAATAAGCTATAATGTATCTTTAAAATTTAATTTCAAGAAAATAAAAATTATAAAACATTTAAGCCTAAAGTAGTAATAATTATGTAATAAGGTAATATTTTAAAAATAAAAGTTAGCTTTTAGCTATGCCATTAACTAATAAATCAAATCTTAAAACTTTACATTTTTTAAATATAAACCTTGAGAAGTTATGTCAGTTCATTCTTATTAGTTACTTAAAGGTTTTGAGAAGATTTTATTAGTTCACAGATTTCATAACTCAATAAAATTACGGAAGATCTAAGGCTATTAATTAATTAATTGTTAAAGCTTTAATTAAAATTTAAAATAGCTATCATATATAATTTACAGTCTTTAAAGAATTTAAAATTATCTTAGAACAATTTCTTTAATAATTATATCCTTTAAATTATTATTCTTCATCATTGAATCTTAAAAATCTCCTTTAAAAAATAATTGCCCAAAATAAAAATTTATTAAAGGCTAAATAAATAAAATATCTTAGTCAGAAAAATAGATATTTTATGTGAAGTGGCTGAAGATTAGAATTTATCATTAATAATAAATAAATAAATAAATTTTATTATAAAGCGCGTAGCACTTTCGTTGATGCGCAGCTCTTTAATAAATGTTTCATACTGACAAGAATGTTTGTTACTGATAAAATTATCAGGTACTGGTTAAACCTTGTTCAATACTGGTATAATTATTCAGTACTGATAAAAATGTTCAATACTGATATAATTTTAGAATACTCGTAATCTTTAATACTTGCTGGAGGTCCAAGGACATGGCAGGATTGTGTCTCATTGCATCACCAAAGCAGAGGACGACATGTGTCAATTATGGGTACTTAAATTCCCCACCTCTGATGAAGCTCGCAAAAATAATTTCCTTTTGTTCCAGAATACAAGCCAGTGCCAAAGGTCAAACTAGCAGACGTCTCGAGGTCAAGCCAAAACAGAGGAAGACATAAAGTCGATTATGGGTACTTAACTTCCCCAACCTCTGATGAAGATGACCTTGTTATTCACCTTTGAACAACTATGGCGATATAAATAAATATATATAATAAAAATTAACATTTATTTAGCATTTTACAATTAAGTTAGAATTATACATTTTTAATTTTAATGTAAATTTAAAAAAAGAAAACTAAATTTTGACTTTCGTTCTTAGTTTTAAAAGTTGAAATAAAGTTTAATAAGTTCTAGATGAAAAATTTAAAAATATAAGAGATTGAAAGTTATTTAAATAAGGTAGTTGATAATTAAAAGTTAAGAACTGATTAATAAACAAAGGAAAACACATTTAAATAATAAATTGCTAAGTTATTTTAGAATAACTTAGCCTAGCCTTTTTATCTCTACTACTTTGTAATTTATTATACTTGAATATAGTATCTTACTATATGCAAGTTTATCAGTTTCTTACTAAGTAGTCATGAAAACTTCACTTCTTACATAGTTCTTAACTCTGAAATTCAAAAGTTCTCTTGATTTTTCAAGTCTCATCACCAATACCTCAGTTGTATTTTATAATTGATGAAGGTAATACAACTTAAATATAGGGTTTAGTCAGTTAAACGTATAACAATTTAAAATAAATCTAAAATTAATAGGAGTTTTATATAACAAATAGATAATGCTTAAAACTAAAGATTTAGAGATAATCATACACTATTTAACAGTTAAAAATAGGAATAATTTATATTCAAAATCAAAGATATATAGAAATACCTAGCTATTCTATATAATTAATATACAGCAGATTGTCATAATATATAGATTTAAAGATATCTCTCTATTTATTTAATAAGAAAGAAATTCTTAATTTATAGGTACCTTTAGATATAATAAAATATAGTCTCTCATATTAGATTTAGACTTAAAGCTTTTTATTTTAGTTATTAAGAAGTTTTTTAATCTATTTTATATTCTTAATAATTTAATTTCTTCTAAAAAATGTTTATAACCATATTTTAATAAAGATAAAGTATAATTGTATTAGGTACCTTAGATACTTTTTACTATTATAAATAAACATAGTAAAGTATGTTATAAATTATTAATTATATATAATTTTATACCATATAAGCTTAGTCCTGACAAATTATCTAACTGCAGAATTAGTTCAAAAATAATAAGATAAACCATCAAGGATAGAGTAAAATGAAACTGGAGCCGTAAAAAATGAGATCATAGCCAAAGAAGAGCACATGACAAGAAAAATTCCTAAAAATCAAAAAGAAATATTTCTGCTTTGGAAGCGTATGACATCTATATCGGAAATGTTGGGAACTTTAATAGAAATAAAGAAGGTATAAAATCTAAGAGTAACAGAAGAAGAAAAAATAATTAAAAAGAATGAAAAAAATGTATTGTAATTCAAATGATTCAATATGCAAAATCAAGATTAAATTAAATTAAATTAAATTAAAAATTTTAAGGCTAATGAAGTGTTCCCTTAAAAGATCCATAACCCCCTGTATTACCTTTTACAGGTTCTCGAACTCCCCGGTGTCTCCACCCAAGTTCACTTCCGAGCTTTCCGAATGGTCTTTGAGTTATCTTTTTCCGTCATAGCCAACCATCTGAGGATGGGTAAAACGTAGTCAATTAGTTTCAAATATTTTATCTAATTTGCATATTCTCCTTGCATCGTCTTCAAAGGTGATATTAGCTGCCGCATATGTGGCACTTTTTTTGAAGAAATTTTATTTAGTCATGGGCTGTTCTTCTATTATCATTTGATCTTGATTTTTTTAGGATTGTTAATTCTCTAATTTTGCTAATCTTTATTTAATTTCTATAATTTGCTAGAGGGCATTTTCATATTTTTGAAAATCTATTCCCATTTGTTCATCTAGTCTTACAATATCGCATTCTATTTCTTAATACCTATTATTAATGTCCTATTTTGTTATAAATTCAGGGTGCGGCTTCTCATCTTCGATATGATCTTGTAAGTCTTGCTATATGTTTATGACGTAGTGTTCGAGATTCTCTACTTTATCGGTGTAGTCGATAATGATCTCTACAAGTTATTCCTTATCTAACTTCATTAGTTATTCGAATGTATGCCTCTTTTTTGGAATTTTGGAAGGTAGTTATTCTTCTTCTGAGATTTGCAATATTGCTTTTTTTAGATCTTGGTTGGTGTTTTTTAGTTCTAGAAAGAATGATCAGAAGTACTATGGATCGCCTTTTTATATGAAAACCTTTGTTCCAACTCTCCATCTTTTTTTTTGCAAAATCAAGATAGATGCAACAAAATCAAGACACCAAGTAAAAGGAAGGAAAACCTAGAGAAACTTAAGTTCCCAGTCTCGCTAAAATTAGGCGCCCTAACTTTTTTATTCGAAATTAAATCATCAGAGATTAAAAGATTTAATGAAGAAAAACAAGATAAATAAACATACTATTCTGAAGAAAAAATTTCAATTTCATTTTAAAAATGAAACAAATTCTTTGGTTAAAGACCTCTGAAACTCTAAAATTTTATAAGTTTATGAAAAGATGGATCAAAAAGTAAGAAAAAATTTTAAATTTTAAAATTAAAATCAAAAAATACAAATAAATACTCCTAAAAAATCAGAAATTTTACAAATGTTTTAATCTATCATAAATATCTCACAAAGCTTGTAGATCTGAGTAATATGTAAAACAAGAGAAAAATATATTTAAACAAGTTATAAAAAAGAAAACTGACCACAGGATTTTTATATAAAATTGTAAGCAAAAATGTTAAAATTTTTTTTGACAAAAAAAAAGTAGAGATTTAAGTACCTAAAATTTACATTTTCATTTTAGCATAGTCTAATATTTAAAATTTAGAATAATTAAATATCGTTTTAAATAATAATATATTTCTTTAAAATCTTTAAGCATTATTAAATAGCTCATAAGTTAGTATAAATACAAATACTAATTTAGCTTTTTCCAATATTTCAAAATTTCATCTTGTAAAATCTAGCTATCACTTCAAGTTCTATACAATTAAATATCTTACAAATTAGTTTTAAACACCTAAGGATTTTAATTTGCTAGTTTAGACTTTTTCATTTAAAATCTTTAAATAGAAAATGTAAATTCTTTTTCTTAGCACCTTTAAACATTTTCCTGACCTTCTTTAAGTTCTTAAGGATTTATACTCTTTCTCTAAGACTAATTTAAATCTTTGTGAATTAAAATCAAGAAATAAGCATCTTTTATTTTCGTCTCTAAAAAGAAATAAATTTTAATATTAAAGATTTGCTTCATGCTTTAAACTATTTTAGTAATGAACAAAGGAGCATTCAATTCTGTCTTTAAACTCTAATAATTCATCTCCAATTTTTCTTCAAATTCCTCGTATTTTACTTTTGATGTATTATTTTCTGTGAGTTAACCAAATCAGATCTAAAATAGAACAAGTTCAAATCCATCATTTTGTTCTGATATTTTTATCACTCTAAATTATCTTTAGTCTCATTTGTTTGCTATGAGATTAATAGCAACCAAAAAATTAAAGCAAGAAACAAATTCGTTTCTATCTTTAGAAACTGAGCTTTAAATCATCATTTTTCTTCAAATAGCTTAGCTATATCTATTTTTAAGTGTATTTTCAACCAATGCGATTAGTTAGAGAATAAATTCTATTCTTATAGAGACTCATGGCTTGAAATAATCTAATTAATAAATATCCTTTTATTCAATTTTCATATAAACTTGATATAAGTCGAATTCAATCAGTGAATAAGCTTAGTATAAAAAATTCGATTATTTCTTAAATTCTGAACTTTAAATATTCTACAGGAAAAAATCATTACGTGATATCTTTTGTCATTTATTATGGGAGTAATTCAAAGCTGCAAAAGCATTAAATTTTAAAAGATGATGCTTCGTTAAGCAACTTCAAATCATCATTTTTTATAAGTCTACCCTAGCTTTTGTTTCGTTTGCTTGTAATGAGAGATAAAAGACCATTGAATTAAATTAATAAAAACTTTACTTATACCTTTAAGGGAAAAAGTTAAATAATTAAATTTCTCAAATTATTTTTCAATATATTTTATCTCGTTTGCTTACTTGGAGATTAAACAAAAAATGCATTAATTTAAGAAGTTATCTTGGCTCTATTTTAAGATTCAGAATTTTACACTTTAAGATTTCTTCATTCACTCTCAAATATCTTTTATCATATTATCTTGCTATGAAAATCTAAAAAAAAATGCATAAAATAATGAAAAATATAATCTAACTATAGAAACTGAATTTCAAACCATCATTTTTCTTCAAATCCCTCTGCATTATCTTTTGTCATTTTTTGATATGAGAGACCAAATACATTAAACTTAGTGAACAAATTTCTGTTATATCATAAGACTCTTTATTTTAAATCTTCATTTTTCTTCGAGTCACCTTTTAATTTTTTTCGATTTTATGATTAAAAAATTTCATCAATAGATGTGTGAACCTTTTTGCTTCCCTCTAAAAACTTAATTATTTTCTGATTTTTTATTTCTTTTTTGTTAATTATGAAATATTTCTATTTTAAAAATTTAGCTACTTTAAATAATTGTTGACTCACATTCAAATTATTCAAAATTCTCAGTTTTTAAATATAAGATTGAGAAATTAATTACTCTCTATTTATAAATTTATTTTTGAAGTGGATTAAGAATATTTAGTAAAGAAAATTTTAACGTAAAATTAAAAAGACTCAGAATTTTACTTTTAGCATTTAACAAGATTAATTTTTTGAAGTTTAAGGGTTTAAAATGAATGAAATAAAAGAAAAATATTTTTATTACTAAAATTTTAAAAAATATCTGAAATTTAATAACATAGTTTATTTAACTTAAAAATTAAAATCGTAAGAAATAATAATTTTAAAATTAAAAAAAGCAAGAAATTATTGATATAAAATTTAGGATAAAATATGAATTTTTTATATAAAAAGTCTTTTTCTTAAGTAAAAACAAACTAATATTGATTTATAGCATAAAGAGAAAAATATAAAATTCCAAAAAAATTAATAAATAATTTAACAGCTTAAAAAAAACACAATTGTTCATAAAAATTTTATCGAAAAAATAAAAAAGTGTAAAAATAATTAATTTATAAAAAAGAGAAGAAATAATTAAAATATTAAATGCAAAGTAAGAGAAATAATAAATTTAAGAATAAAAAATTTACAAATGATCTTTGAATAATAATTCGCTACTCTGACATTTTAAAATCAAAGACATGGTTAAATATTGGAATAAGTTTTTTTTCTTTATATTAAAAGTTCATTAATTTTATTATTAAAATCATATTAATATCAAGGAATGCTTAATAGCACTCTGGCTCTCTTTTTTATTTCTAGTCTATTCCTATAAGAGTATTTACTATTTTTCATCCTTCAATCAGAAAAATCCAAAGTGAGATGTAAAGCCCTTCAATAACAATGTCCATTATTCCAATATAATCTCGAAATTTTTTAATGATTTTTGATTTTTTATCCTTCTTAAAATTTCCAAAACATCTCACCGTTCTTTATTTTATGATTATTTAATACCAGTGATAACTTTATTTAATGAGTTTTTATATTTTAAAGACTATTTACTTTATTTTATTCCATTCATTTCACAGAATTATTTTATTTGCT
Organism: Loxodes magnus; assembly: GCA_946699065.1. NCBI lineage: Eukaryota > Ciliophora > Karyorelictea > Loxodida > Loxodidae > Loxodes > Loxodes magnus. The sequence goes on from CAMPDV010000091.1 coordinate 627,532, forward strand.
TATTTTCAGCTGCATGGATATCCATTTAAATTAAAATCACCTCTTAAATTGTTGTATTAGAAATTGCTTTTTTGAAAGCATTCTGCTAAATTTAATTACTGTGATTAATTCTCTTTTTTATTAATTTTAGTAGGTACTAGCATTAAATCCAATTGCAACCTTAAACTTGAAATTCTCTTTCTTAGCTCTTCAGTCTTTCTTCGTGGTTTAGCATTCTCCTCTAAACTTTAATTTTTTTCTTTTAATCAGTCAAATTTTCTTTTTATTTTTACATTTATAAGGGTTAATTCCCTAAAAATAGCCAGTTCCTCAGTCTTCTTTGTTTCTTATACTCTTTAATTTTGAAACCTTCTCTTATTTTAAAGGATTGGATATCTTTTTACTTTTTTATCTTTTACTATTTTCCTCAAATTTCTTTCTGCTAGACCAAGATAGAGTTCATTTTTAATTAAAAATTATTAAAATTTAAGATTAAGATTAAATGAGAATTAACAGTTATGCTAAAAAGCCGGTTAACGTCGGTGTTACTTCTGGACGGGTTTTTTTTGACGGTTTTCCTTCCGCCGTGACACTCTTCTAGGCTGTATGTCACTCTGAGATCAGTCATTAAGAAAATCTTGAATATAAATGTGCGCCCTTGGGTCTTTCTAGTTCATTTCTTCTGGCGTCAATTTCCTATAAATCCTCCCGTTCGGATCGCAGTATAGCCTCTACTTATTAAAAAACAATTATCTTTCTTTTTGTTTTTAGGCTTATTCTGCTTTAATCCGCTTCAGCTCCAATGTCCTCCAATATTCTCTTTGTTAGTCTTAAAATTTCCTGCAATTTCTAAAGAGATGTCAGTTACTGCCACAGCAGTAACAAGATTTGGGCTGACTATATTGGATCTTGGGAGGTGAGGTAGAGGTCTAGGAGGCGTGTAAAAATTATTAAAATTAGATATTTAAATGAAGATAAAAAAGATTTAGTTATTGAAAATGAGATGAAGGATTAGAAATAGATTGCAATGAATAAATAAGATTTTTTCATACATTTGGTGCTTGGGTTATGTTTAAGAGCTTAAAAAATAAAAGATAATTTATTATAATTTTAAATCTAAATAAATAGGGAGGAGCAATCCTCCAATTGACATTGACTAAAGATCTGGTACTAGGAAGTACCTATGGGTGAAGAACCGAACAAGAATCTTGGAAGGAACCAAGAGAGATGACAACGGATAAAGAGGCATTAAGCAACGTTATTCATGGAAGAAGCCAGATACTAAGGACTCTTAGGGAACATTCCGATCATGCCTTATAGAAGATGAGACTTGCAAAGGATGTTAGTACTGTGGAAGACTTCAGAAAGTAATTTTTTGAATTTAAAAATCTTTATTAAAGAACTACGCACCATTGAAGTGATACGCGCTCTTTAATCTTATTTATTTATTATTTATAAAGAATTTTAGTAAAGTTGTACAGAAACAATGGTTAAAATCGAAGAATATGTTTGCTTTTATCGATTATCCTATTGAATATTGAAATAAAAACTAATATTAAAAAACTTTTTTAGATATAGGCCGAAGTTATAAATTTAGATTCATAGCCTTTCAAAACGTCCATGAATTTAGAATCTTAGAGATCCATTAGATTTTCAGAAATATAAACTAATTCATATTATTAGTGCTCTTATTTAAGATTTCTTAATGTTTAAATTTGTTGAAATAAAGCAAATTTTAAGATTTTAAAAATATAAATTCGAAAAAAAAATGAGCATAGAAAGGTAAATTAATTTAAATTAAAATAGTTAGTAAATTATATTGATAAATGATTTTTAACTTTATAAATTAATCTAAATCTTAAATGCAAGCAAGTCTTAATAATTTTATAATCAAATTTTAAAAATTGAAGATAAATTTTTCTTCTTAAGAATGCTTTATAATATTCAAAAAAAAGAAAATTAAAAAAATTATTAGCATAAAATAAAAGGATAATAAATTAATCAAAATTTAGCAATCATAATGAAAATATGATATTAAAGTAATTTGGTTATAAAAAGGGTAAAAGGTAAAGCTATGTTTATAACTTTAGGAGAGAATTTTGAAAATTACCAAATCTTATATATGCATTTTTCCAAAAAATGATTGCTTAAGACTTTTTTAATTCGCATCCTTGTTTTTTAACATTAATTTATTAAAGGCAACACAGATACTTGAATAAACTGTTCTTAAGTTAGTTAAATCTTTATTATAGGACTTTTCTTTAAATTAGTCCTGTTTTTGTTGATCAAATTTTAAGTAAATCTTTCAAAAATCTATTTATTTATGCTATATTTGTCTACGTTCTTTTAGCATTATTTATAAATATATTCCTTTTTACATATATAGCAACGTGTTTCCCTTCTTATATCTTGTTTCAAATCATTTTTTATACGTCCATAGGTACGCATCCTTATTATCCATAGATCCTTTAAATAATTTCCTATTATATTGACTATTTTTCCTGCAATATTTTATTTTTACTAGAAATGGAAACTAAAATTAAAATTCTGAAGGATTAGCTTAAACTAATAATCTATTTATCCAGTTTTTGCTTCATTAGTATCTAAATCTCAATAATACCCTCATCTATAGTTGGAAATTAAAGTTTTAATTATTTGGCTATTTTCTCTAGAATATATTCTAATTTTTCAAAGAGATGTCTATTGCTTCATTTAGATATATTAAATATAGAAAAAATTTAAGAATCTAAAAAATAGTTTGAGTATAACTTAAAATGTTTTAAATCTAACAATACAAATTAAACTAAAAAAATTACCATGTTAAGATACAAAAAAGATAAATAAAGTAAAAAATTAAAAAATAAAATAGTTTAAAAGTTAAAAATTTATCAATATATAAACTAATAAAATATAAATGAGAATTGGAAGTTTGTTATATCTAAAAAATGTTAATTATATAAAATTAACTAATTAAAGCAAACTACTATAGTCAAAAAAAGTAAAATTAATATTATAAAAACGAAATGATTAAACTATTTTAATATTGCTATTATAAAGCAGTAATGTTAAAAAATTAAAAAAATTGATTAAAAATAGTGTTTTTCTATGAAATATTTATGTAATTCTTATAAAAAGCTATTAAGAGATAATAATTAATTTATCAAAATTAGAAAATATAAAAAAGAGCTGAGTGTAGGTAAGAATATTTTGAAATAAAGGTAAATTTATTTAAAATGATCTTATTTTATGATTCATTAAAATATTTTAAAGTAGAAAGAAAATTAAAAAATTGAGATTTAGAAGTTGAATCAATTTTATGAATATAAATTAAAATAAAAGTTATATAATAAAAAATAATAAAGTAGAGTAAAGGAATGTTAAAAAAGATTTGATATTAGAATAGTTAAATTATAAAGATAATATTAGATAAACTAAAAAATAATATTTAAAATTAATTTATCTAACTGAACTGTAATAAAAAATAAAGAAATATAATAATTGAAAAAATGGTGGGAGCTGAGAATGACCTTCGTGACAACACTTTCTGGCTTTATGGCTAGGAACAAGTTCCTTTCCTGTCGCTAAGAAAGTCCCTGGTCAGAGTCATTTTCTGAAGGGAACACTGTCTTTGAGATTATCCGCTCTTGGTAGGGGCTTGAAGCCTGGCTGTCATAGAGATGGAGCTCCCTATCAACTGTGCTTGGAGCACAACAGGATATCCATTATCTATTTTTGTTGCGAATTAAAAAATAAAATAAATAATTATACATGAATGTATTTAAATCTTTTAAAAGAGATAAATTTAACTAATTTAACTTCTATCTTTTTATATATGGACTGCATATTCAAAATTGTTTATTTAATATCCCTTTTTTAAATGATCTTTATAATTATTTGTTAATAAAAATTTATAGAAAAAGTATAATGGATACTTGAAATAAGTTATAAACATTTGAATTTTAAATTTAAAAGTTATATTCTTATTTAAATTGGATTTATAAGAATGATTTTTAATATTTTATATTAGAAAGCCTAGTTTGTTTTATTCACTAAACATATTATGCTTCTCTTTTAAATGCTTGTATTTTTTAAGTATCTTTATTCATTAGCATAAAGAAATTACTTATGTAATTACTTTTAAATTGCTTTATAATTTATAGAAATCTATTCACTGCATCATCTAATAAATTTACATTTATTTAACATTTTATACCTTTTCATTTTCCTTCTTTTATCATATTATAATTTTTCTTATAAGTTGAATGATTTATCACTAATAAATAATTTATAAATAATAAACTTAAAAAAATATTTATATATAATAAATATTCAAACTATTGATACCTCTAGTAGTTATAATGGAATGATTAATAATACTGTAAGTATATTAATACCTCTGTATATATTCTTATATAATAATATATATTTAATCATTTAGTTATTATTAACTATTTCAAACTCTCCATAAGTTATTCATTTGAAAGAAAATAACTAAAAATACTTTTTAAATAATTTAACTTTATGTTTATTAAGTTTTAAATAGCTATCTTCCACTATACTTTTAATTATAACAAATTATATCAAATTTATATTACTCTTTTTATTTAAATCAACTACCTTTTATTTTATCTTTATAAGATAAAATATTTTCTATCTTTGAAAATGTTAACCTCACTACTCATAAGTAAATCATTTTAAAGAGAACTTTTAGAAACTTTTATAAGCTAAATATTTTTAGTCTAAAAATGCTTATATTTAGATTTTATAAAAAGGCTTATAGATATATCAACTTAAAAGCTTCTCAGACAAAATTTTAAGCTTTTATTAGAATAAAAATTAGGATTATATTTGAATGATTCAAATAAAGAAACACACATAATTTTTAAAGATACTTAATTATTGCTTAATTCATTTTTCCCTTTTTATAAGATAAAAGTTATTATATTTTGTCGAAATCTATTAGAGTAAAAATTATAAACTTAAAGATTAAGTGCTTTGTGTAAAATATATTTACGTACTCTCAGTATTTTCTCTTTTTTCTCCTTTTTTATCTTTTTATCTGAGAATATTAATATAGTTTCCAAAGGTAAGAAATCATTTTCTTTCTGAGTATTCATGAGCATTTTTTCCATCGTTCTTACTAATCTTGGCGGATAGAGGATTTATGACTCTTACTTTTATAATAAATGTAAAATGAGAGGCTTTAAATAGTTAAAGATAGATGAAAGATACATTTAAAAAATAAGGAAGCTTTATAAATGAAGAATATTTTTATTAATAAATATTAAGATTAACCAAGAATGAAGAATAAGCAGGAGTAGAAAACTAAAAGTTAAATAAAGTTTAAAAAAATAAAATAATTTAAAAAGTTAAAGATATTGAGAGAAATATTGAAATAATAATAAAAATATTTTATGGAAATTTTATTTCTAAAAATAATAAATTAAATTAAATATTTTTTTATTTTTCAATGCCTTTTTTCTATTTTCTTTTTTTACTATAATTGCTCACATTTATAAGACATTTTATTAAAATTTTTGGTAAGTTTTTTTTTAAAGATTTCGTTTAAAATTTTTATTTCTAGAATTAGATGTTTTACTAATTTTATGACTAAATAACTTCTTTTTTTAATTAATTTATTATTTATTTTTTTAATATTTTTTCTATTTTTATTTTTAAAATCAGAAACTTTTTGTTGCTGATTTCAGAAATTTTTTTAGTTATTATTTTATAAACTTCACTCCAAATTTTATATGTTCGATCTATATTTCTTCTTTTTCATCAAATTTTTTAAATCTTAATAAGTATTTTAGTATTATAATATTTTTTCTCTATTATTTATAAATAAAATAAATAGGGAGGATTAATACTCTGACTGAGATCGACTTAAGATCTGATACTAGGAAGTACCCATAGACGAAAAACTGAAAAAGAATCTTGGTAGGAACCAAGAGAAGACAAGATTGAAGAGATATCAAGTAACTTTAATGAGAAAGTTGCCAGATATTATGGTTTCTTAGGAAGCATTTCGATAATGGCCCACTCACAAGGGAATATAAGCACTGTGGAAGACTTCAGAAACAAAATTTAAACTTTAAAAATCTTTATTAAAGAGCTGCGCACCATTGAGACCATTGAGGTACTACGTGCTTTCTAGTCTTATTTATTATTTATTTTGCTTCTATATTTTTTTAGCTTAAGTGATTTTTACGAATAAAAAATTAGCATAATAAAAATTCATTTGCTTTTACTCTTGTACTAAAAAGCCTTAATCAATTTATTATGCATGTAAGGTTTAGCATTATTCTATATTTTTTTCTAAAATATATAAATCTCTTTTTACAAATTCTATGGTATTTTAATTATTCACTCAATAACTATTTTTTCAGTTATTAAATTTTAGAAATTACTCAATATAATACTAACTAAATTTTATTTTGCAGTTTTATCTCTAAATTTGATTAGCAGTTAGAGTGTGGTTTCCAGCTGATGTTTTCCTTTTAGCATGATTAATAAAATAAAACTATTTCTTTTCTTTATATTTAAAATAATTTAATGTACTATCTTTCCTCTTTTCTACTAAATTAGAGTATTAAATTAATTAGAGACAGAATTTTAATTTTATCTTAAAAAACTAATTTTAAGTATCTGTAATCAATTATTTTATTTTTTAATATTTTATTATTATTATATAATTAATTTAAATAGGGAAGACAATCCTCCAACTAAGAACGAAAAAATTTTTGTTACCAGGAAGTACCCGTGTTTTGAAGAAACGAGCAAGAATCTTGGCCAGGAGCCAAGAGAGAACTCAGATTTTGAGGTATCAAGTAACAAAAAGTTGAAAGATGCTCAGACTCTAAGACTTCCTAGAGTAACATTTCGTCCACAACACTATTGAGATAAAGTTAATATAAGGGATTCCATGCACATGGAGAGACTTATGAAAAGCATTTTTATTAATTAATAAAACTTTTTAAAGGAGCTACAGTCTCTATAATCTAAATTTTTTTATTTTCCTTACAGGGAAATTATCCCTCTCCGAACTACCAAACAGAATATGGATCAGAAAGTAATAAAAATGTTAAAAAAAGTTCTTAACAAGCTATAGAACTCATGATTTCGAAAGCTTTCTTCTATACTTCTCTTCTTGATTTTGTAAACTCTTTCCAATTTTCTTCATAATTGTTCCGCCTTTTTTCTTTTCAATCAATTCAGATATGTGTTGGAAAGATTTACATTAATAACTCAGTTTCTTATGAGATCTCATTGTCGTTACGATTGAAAATGCTTCTTTCTCCTTTACTTCTTCAAACTCCTTTTAAATCACTTCTATTTTCTTATATCTTCATTACACTTAGATTCCATATCAAGTTTTAGTTTATAAGAATATATTGCAATATTAACTTTTATTTGTCATTTTTTGCTTGTTATATCTAATAAGAATAGTCAATTTAGATGTTAAAGAAAGTTTTCAATTGACTTCCTGATTAATTAAGTTATCTTAATTGTTTAAGTTAATTTCCAAAAAATATTTGTTCTATTATTTTAATTATTAGCTTCTTTCTTTAGTTATGAACATCTTTAATAAGCTACTCTAAAAGAATAAATCTTTTATTTTTGTGCTTTTACATAATTTTAATTTTCTACTTTTCATAAAGTTGCTTAGGAGAGGTTTAGGAAGTTATAAATAAGGATACTATTTGCCTTTTCAGTCTCCAAAGATTAAATTTATTGTTCTATTGTTTGCTAAATTTGATTAGAAGCATTTTTATCTGCAAAATATAACCAAAAAAAGTTTATCGAAAATCAATTTTGATTCTCAAAATTAGCAGGAGCAACTTTAATTTAATTATTACTTATCTATAAAAAGTTTAATTATAAGTTACTATTGCTAATCTTTATTTTATCTTAATTTTAATCTGCCTATTAGCATTCCACTTAGAATTGTTTGCTTCTAATAAATATAGAAAATTAATGCAAAAGCATAATTTATTTATTTTAAAATATATAATTATTTATTTATTTTCTAATTTAATATTAATATGTTTCAGCTAATTAACTTTTTCCTCCAAAATTAAAAAATTCTTAAAAATAAAAACTTGTATAATAATACATTTCAGCTTATTTAATATACATTGAAAAACTAATACTTTAAGTTTTTAATTTTAATAAATCTAAATTTTAATGTACATTTCTCAAATAATCCTATTATAATATCAAATTTCTATTTACTAATAACTAAATCCTTTTTCATTAATATTTGAATAAGCTTATTTTAATGTTTCGAACTCTTTTGATATATTTTAATTTTAAATATTTTTAGAATATTTCTTTAGAAGTTATATTTGATTAAAATATAACATTAATATATGTATTATATAAGTTTTATATTATAAATATGGTACTAGGCTATTTGTCTAACTCTTGTGCTAAATATAAAACAGAGTTAAATTCTTCTACTTCTACATAAAAGTTTTAATTGGTCTCAGTATTGTCAAAGATATTTACCAACTCCTGCTGAGATTAGCGACATACGAAAAAGAAGAACTCTGAGATCTGAACTTAGGTGCTATTACTTCAAGCATTGATACAAAGCCACTAATCAGCATTTTGCATCGTTAGAGAACCCTCAAATAAGTATGGCTTATCACACAAAGCGTAACCTCTGATGAAGCTATCCTTTTCTTCATCCCTAAAAAGATGGGTTAATTTTCTTCAGAAGTTCCATCCACCAAATAAAGTTAAGAAAGCTTAAGCTTGGTAATTTCCATCTTAATATTTTTTATATATAATAAATAAATTTTTTTTAATTTAATTTAGAAAATTTGAAGCGACATTTTCTAGACAAAAATATGAAATTAAAAGAAAAAAATTAAAAAATTTAATGTAAGCTAATTTACTAAAAATTAAAACCTTTTTATGTTTAGAAACTATTTTCAAGACTATAAAATTTAAGAAATAAATCAAAAGCTTAAACAACAAAAAGTCGAAATAAAAAGAAAAGAAAAGAAAATATATATATAAAATGGCTTCTAAGAAATAACAGAACTTTGAACAAAACATTTAATCAGGAAAATTCTCTAAAAAATAAAAAAGCGAAATAATTACAATGAGTGAAAGTGAGAAATATGATTGATATGACGAACATTAACCACTTGGAAATCCAGAATTAAAAAAACTTCTGACACAAACTCAAATAGAAATATTATCTAAGTCATTAAAAGAGTTTATGTTTAAAAATAGATACCTCACTGATAAAGTAGAAAAATTAGAAAAACTATTAACGTCTTTACTTGAGAAACAATATTAATCATCATAAGAAATAGAAAACAAACTGGAACAAAGAATTCTTTAAATTTAATAATAAATTCAGGTTACGCCATTTTCGATTTAACAGAATTAATCAGATCCTATGGAAATAGAAAATGAAGCCTCAAATTAAAATAAACAATAAACGTTTATTTAAAATAAGTAGTAAATTTAAATTAAATAAGTGTTACAGGAATAATAGTTTAAAAGAAGAATAAAATGCTACGTGTGCAATAAATAACACCAATGAAAATACTGCTACTAACTAAGCGAAATTTAAAGAAAGAATAAATAAGATATTTTTAGAAAACTATTTAGGATATATCCAACATAAAGCGGAAAAATTTATAGAAAAAATTCTTTAATTCAAATCTTAATCCTTGGAAAAATAATTAGGAACGCTACATGCAAGATGAAGACTATTCAGAATATTAAAGGATGGTGCGCTAATGAAGTGCTACACCGCCTAACTAAGCCTAGTAGAAATTCAAGACAAACTAATGGAGACAAGCTGATAGAATAGGTCAGATGGCGGACTACTAAGGCTTTAACAAAGCTTTTTAACTTTAACTTTATAAGAAATTATATTTCGTAAAATATAAAATTATGTGTAATTATTAAAGAAGCACTAATGATTTATGAAAAATTTATTAAAAGTGTTAATAAAATGTCATCAATTTTATAAATTTCTAAAATAAAAAGATAACTAAAAGTATAAATTGTTTTATTTAAATTATTATGACTGGTTAAAATATTGTATCTCTATCTTTATCTCTATGTTTATTAAAATCTTGATAAATCATGAAAGAATAGTAAAAGGAATGCCTAAGTGAAGCATTAAAAAATTATCATTTTTCTTCTTTAAATTGCATTGCTAATAGGTTAATATTGTGAAAATTTAGACCTTACTAGAAAAAGATTGATTTAAAGTTCATTGAAAAATGATTGCTTTCCTTATTATTCAATAATAAATAGATATATTAATAAAAATAAAAATAATAAAGTCTAAGCATTTCTATATTTATTATGATTATTATCATTAAATTATTCTATATTATTTTTTTTCTTAAGCAAAATTAAAATGTTATATCACCGCTTTAAATTTATGTTGAGAATTCATGTATTATAAATTTCTTAGCCATAAAAGTTTAATAATTACTTAAGAAAATTTTAGTTAAATATTAAAAGTTTTTTTTTCAATCTAATTAATTTGAAAATATTTAAATTTATTTATTTGAGTTCTACTAAAACATACTTAAACTTAAAATTATAGCAGGTTTGAAAATAAAAAAAGGAGAATAAAAATATTTTTATTCTATTTAATTGAATATTTTTAATAAAGATAAGTTTTATTGTACAATTAGATTGATTGAAACTAATTTTATAAAGGTAATTACTAATTATCTTTAAAGGCCTAAGTTCAATTTGTTTAAGAATCCAATGATAATAAAAGTTAAGTTTAAATTATATAAAGCAAAGCTATCTTTTGCTTAAATCACTAGTTCTCCTTCTTCCTTTTTATTATTTAAGTATTGAAGTAAAATAATTCTCATTCACATGAAATAAATGCTTTTAGTTTCCTTTTTTTCCTAAATAAAATAAAATTTGTAATTAGTATTTTGGTATGATTATTCTTTGGTAATAGTTACTTATAGCAAATGCATGTACTGCTTCTGTGTGAAATTGAATTCCAAACTTCTAAATTTATTTTGATTTTGAATAACTAGTTTTTAGATATTTATATCTAATCTTAAAATAAGTTTTAGCATAAGTTCTTAGGAAGTATTTTTACATTTATTTACTCTATTATATTTACCAAAATCTTAAATTGAGTATTAGCATTTTACCTAAAATAATAAGATCTATATGTAAGAATTTTTAAATAAAAAAGTAACTTGGATTTGCATGGATTTGTCTTATAACTATATTAGTCATATGTCTATAAGAGTAAAAATAGAGAATAGATTATTATTTATATGTCAATTTATCTTTAATATCAGCTCTATTAAAGACATCTATTACCTATTATATTAAATTATTTAGTTAATAAATATCAAGGTTAAACCAGTTAAAATACAAAGACTTATAATTACTCTATCTATCTTAATTAGAGTTAAAAAGCAAATTCTCAGAAATATTTCTTTTTATAAGCCATGTAGATATATTTTAAAGCTTATAGACTTAATTTATTCATATAAGAATAAGTAATACATAAGCTTATTTTAATTTATATTAAATAATGAAGAAATAATAAGCTTCTTATATCTTCTATATCATTTTAGTTTATACCATGATGTATAATATGCTTATCATACCTATACATAATATTATTTTAGTTTATTAATTTGCTATGGAAGCTACTCTATCATATATAAGCATTATTTCGTAGTTTTTATAACATATTTAATATCAAGCATTATAACTTAGATCTATAAGAATTTATTAGTATTAGGCTTTATAAGATTCTATTATTTTTAAATGTGAAACTTAGTTGAGAATATAATAGATAATTAAGAGCTATTTAATTTAATTTAATTAAGATTATTATACCAAGGTATTTATTAAGTATATCCACTAATTTTTAATCTAGTTAGGAAGAAAAGAAAAATTCAAAGCATCAAATATCTTTATTCAATACCTGATATTTGAATTTTTTAAGCGTTCCTTTAATACTTGTCTAGTAATAGAATACTATAAATATAAGGCATTTCCTTTTATCCTAGTTAGATATTACACTAAGTTTTGATATTTTTGAATTAAAACTTAAGTCTAGTAGTTTATCTTCTAAGATATTGCTATCAATAACTATTTTCTTTCTTTAATAAAAATAACTAGAAGAGCTTGATATGATATTAATAAACTTACTCTGTTAAATAAAAAGGTAATAAGATTCTTAAATATCTTCAAATAGTAATTATATATGAGAAATATTAATTTAGTATTAGATTCATTATATTTAAGGATTTATTATTAAGTTACTGTTAGTTCTTGATTCTCGTTGTGTCATCATTAAAATTAGAAGATTGGTTTAGTAAAAAATGATCCAACTACTTCTCTTAGTCACCCTTACTTTTATCTGAGTCTTTTATCTTCGAGTCTTTAGCTTTTGCAGGAAATAATATTAGCTTCTCTATAGTAAGCATTGGAGTTTCGCATAGAAAACTAAATGGTACTGCTACTATGTAGCTCAAGCAAGTAAGTGAAAAGAAAACGAATAAACTATTCAAGTTGTTAAGATAAAATCCTTACCTTAACTGATTGGAGTATCATAGAAGTATCAAATAATGAACTAGATATGTAGAGTAATTAAGTTTAGCTAGAGGATCCCAAAAACTTCCGCCCAAAAATAATTTATAAAATGCTCCGCGTCCAACTAACAAAGGAAGAATAAAAATACTGAGACCTATAATGAAACATTATCTGTTAAAACCATTTCATACTGCATTTGTACTTTTAGGCCATGCATTTGTATTAACTGGAGCTTGCTTGAAAGAATCATGCTGAATAAAGACAAAGAAAAAGGTAATTGAAAAGCCTAAAAAGTAGCAGAACCATCCTAAGTATTTTCCTTCCTTTACTTTTCTAAACAAAGTCTTTCCAGGAGCGAATTGTTTTATTTTGTTTCCATGCTTATGTTCGAAATAAAGAAAGGCTAGTCACATCCCTACTATATATGTTCCTATTCTTGCCCATGGAGTGATATAAAGATCATAGTTATAATCATAATGAGGATTTTAATTAAGTAGAGACATTCCTTAATCATGCTTAACTGTTATCACCATATTGTATATTATATTGGTAAGCATAAGAAGTGATGTAGCAATCCAAGCCAAGATAGTCTTTTTACAGTAGAAATAACAAATTATTGGTGTAATAAAGAAAAATTACATATCGTTTCCTAGATACCATAACCAACCCAAACACTCATCTTACATTTTTTTAGGGTACAAATTATTTATAAATAATGCATTCGTCCACCAATATTTACTACATTGATGCTTTGAAAAATCAACTGAACTTGGCCATAATGGACCATCTCCCCAGTATTAAAAGAGGAATTAAAAGATGCCCATTAAAAATAACACAGAAGGTACTAGTCTTATGTATCTATGAAGATATAGCTGTCCAAAATTTATGCTTCCGTTCTTAGGATACATTTTCTCTAGCAGCAAAAGAGTAGCTAAGAACCCAGATAAAAAGAAAAATGTATCTACTGAATAAGTTCCTGCTCCTATTATTGACCACATAAATTTTCCATAGAGACTGTTATAAGTAGACATATTTATTGCGACCAATGAAAATCCAGTATAAGAATGCCCTAGTATAACCCAACACATAGACATGACTCTTATTCCATTTAGAATCTTTAAGTTCTAGTCGAATTCTCCTTTTGTTAGTAATAGTTTCCTTAAATTTCTCATAAAAGAAAAACTTAAGAAAAATATAGCCCATTTCTACTTAGACTCTAATAGTTAGTTATCTTTAAATCTATCAGCTTACTCTTCGGTCATATTTTGATTTGGAGCTTTAGGTTACCACTCAGGTTTATTTCCGAAGGTTGTATATTCAATATAGATTCCTATAAGTCCAAAAAGAATGAGAAGAGAAACTATAGTGACCATTGTACCAAAGCCAGCGTTGTAATCCCATCCATCAGTTATTTCTTTAGGATAAGTAAAAAAGTTAGTAGCGTTTTGAATTCCAAATCCGCTGTACAATTGAGCCATTGTATCTCCAAGTGATTGAAGATCTGTATCGTTACATATTTTAGGAACACAATATCCTATATGAAAACCAAACTCAGGTGCAGTTTATAAAGTTCAAAGTGCATATTTTTTATCCTTTTGTAGATTACAACCATCATAGTCTCCTAAATCATTAACTTTAATTCCACTATTCCAAATGATTTGAGTTAATGCATAAGCGGAAGCAGGTTCTTGATAATGCTAGATTAAATACATCATGTAATCAGAACATTAATCAGCTTTAATCTTAAAAACCAGGAATAGAAGAAGGACTATGATCTATATTCTCATTTTTATTAATATATCTTTTCGTTTCGATTCTGTTAAATACTTTATTAATTAATTAAAAATAGTTTTTCATTATATAGCCACAAGTTAGATGATTGCATGATTATATATGCAGCTTATTTATTTTATTTAACTTGAATGTTTATTTATTTCCAGTTTATAAACACTAGATAAAGTTTAATACTAAATTGAAATAGACTTTATTTCAACTATAGCATCATGATTGTATTATAAGCTTTTATTTATAAGTGTTATATCATATTATATAATAAGTAAGTATACAATATAATAATTCATATCTTAAATCCTTTATTCAACTCTTTCATATAATTAACTTAAAGAATTTAGTAGTTTCGTAGTCTGGAAGAAGTTAATTAAAAAAAAGCAAGATATGAGTATTGGTAGTTTAATTAAATGATTTGCTTAAATATAAATTAATTTTGTGTTTCTAAATCTACCAAAAGTTCGACTCCTCGATATTTTTCCTTCTTTTTAGATAGATTTGATTTAATAAGCTGCTTATTTGATTTCTAAGATTCTAGTTTAATTACAAGATATGCTGTAATTATAAATATTATATTTTATCCTTTATTCATTTATATAGCATTAGTTTCATCTTATGTTTTTATTTAAACTGAATAAGTATTTTATCATTCTTTTAAAGAGCAGAAGGAGTACTTTAAATTATTATCTCTATTTCTTAAACTGGATATAATCATATACATTTACTTAGATCTATTTGTTCTTTCCTTTTTTATTTTCTGCTATTCACAACAGTTTGAAGGTTTAAATTCTAAAAAATTTGCTTTTTTCGTTGCTTCTTTTTTTTTCTTCTACTATGAAATTTAAGAGATTGCCAAAAAATTATTTTCTAGTGAAACGGTATCTTGAGTATTAATAAAATAAAATAAGGTTTTAAAAAAAGAAACGCAGAATGTTTATTTCTGGACTAATATAAATAAATATAAGCTTAATTTTATCTTACTTTATTCAAATGTTCTACTAAAATAATCTGCTTTTCTTACTCAGATATTCATTCTTTTGCTTCTTTCCTAAGTTTATAAATACGAATGTTTGTTTAAAATTAAAAAAATCCTTTAAAATCGATAACTTATCTAAAATTTAGCTTTATGACTTTTTTATATTTCAAAACAAAAAAGTGTATTCTCACTTGTTTACTTTTATAAGCGAAAGCAAATACCCCTACTAGTAAATTTAAATCATTTTTTATACATTTCTAATTAATATTTTTAAAAGATCACTAAGCAAATACTCTCTATAATAGATAGCTAAAATAATTATTTAATTAGAGTATTTACTTTTATTTAGCTATTTTAATACTAGTATAGTTAGATTATATGGAAATTATAAAAATAGCTTTATATTTTATTCTCTTTACTCTATATCCTAAGAGTATTATATCTTGTATGCTTATATTTATTAAATAGTAACATTATATCTCTAATATACTACCTCATGCTTTGTAAGTTAGATTAAGTAGAAGTATTACTTAGATATTATTTATCCCTATTGTCCTTTATCTTAATATTGCTTATTCATTGTTTACATTTCTTATTTGCTAGAAAAACCAATTTAATATCCATAAGATAGAATTTAAAATAGTTTATGACTTAAAAAAGTAGCAACTATTGTCATGGGTAGTATAGATGCTTTGTTAACTAGATAATATAATATATTTAAGGAATTTATTAGATAAAATGATAGTAGAAAGCACTATAGCCTGTCTTATAGTTATATATATATCTTTGGTATATTAATATAGAAATTTTAGATATTTACTAAACTTAAAATTTTATTATTATGTTGATTTTCTCTCATAGAATTAAATATTTGTCTTTATTCTCTATTTTAGGCTTAGGAGTAAATTTTTTTGAATGCTCTCAAACGGGGATTGAACTTTATAGGAATGAAATAAAAATTTAATAAAAAACATTTAGATTATAGAATGCGTAGCACTTCAAAGGCTCAGATCTTAAAAATGTTTTTAAAGTCTCAATTTTTCTTCGAAATTCTCTTCTGTTCGTGCATTCACTTGAACTAATAGGTCTTCCAAAGGAATACAATCGTAATATTTCCCCCAGAGATCTTAGAGCTTGAGCATCTTTCAATCTATTGCTATTGATATCTTGATTTTGAGTTTATTCTTGGCTTTTACTAAGATTCTTTAGCGACCCTTCGCACAACGGGGTGTTTCCTAGTTCTAAGTTCTTATCGATTTTCAGTGCGAGGATTACTCCTACCTGGTTAAATTAAATTAAAATAAAAAAGGAAACTAATGACTATTCTGATATATGATATATACTTAAGCTTATTTTTTGAATGATTTTACAAAAATTTACCTATGCTAATTTACTTGAAAACATTTAATAATGCTTAATAAATAATTTTTAGTTTTATCACACTTAAGGATATATCTGTAAAAATAAAGATAGCTAAATTTTTAAGCGACACATTAATAATTTTCAAATTAGCAATTTTAATTAGAATTTAACTAATGCTAGTTCTTTAGTTTTCAAGCAAGATATATTAATTTTATATAATAGCCAATAACTTTGTAGGTTGCTACTAGATGCTTATTTAGAATTTAGTTAAAACTAATTTTAAAATATTTACCTAAAAAAGCAGAATTTAAAGTTATAATCCATAAAAGTTATTTATCTAGGATTTTATTTTCTATTATTCCTTTATCTTTTTATTTTAAGTTACTAGCTTAGTTAAACGAAATTCCTTTATAAACTATTCTTTATTTAAAATAATCTTCTATCTAGGAAAAATTAATGAACTAAGAAATTGTCTAATTTTAGTTTACTTATTTTTGATTTTTCTTAAATGAACTATAAGAGACAATATTCACTTCTATAATGCTTACCTTGCTAAAATTGATAATTTTTCTATTAAGATTTAAAATAATTTTATTACCTAGCTATAAAGTAGCTATACAGTCAAGCTTTAATGATTATAAAAATAATGACTAGGATTAAGTAATTCAAATCAGCTACTATCGCGTAAAATTTTTGCAGTTCATATAAAACCACATGAATGTATGAAGTTTCTGTGTCTACATTTTACTTATACACGCAAATCTAAATATTAACAATCTTAATAATTAGATTTATTTCCTTTAGAAACTATTCTTAGCATGTTTCCTTCTTTTAAGTTTAAATATAGGAAATAAATAAGATATATTTGAGAAAAAGGTAATATAATGGGTTTGGTTGCATACCATATTATTATAAATAAGATTGTGTATTTCTATGAATCAAAGGATATAAATTAAGAGATTATTAACTTCTTAATTTTATATTATTTCAATTTTGTTTGCAGGTTAGCGTCTTTGTTAATATTATAACCTAACATTTTGATAATTTTGGATTTAATTTGATTCACAGTAAATCCATTCAAAATCACCACCATAGAGAAATCAAGAATATAACTAAATTAGGATTTTAAATCTAAAAATATTTATACTTTTCATTCTATTTTTAATTTCATCTTATACGCAAATATTTTAATATCATTGCTTACATTTTTTTTCGTTCTTCAAAGTGAAATTATTATTGCAGCCTTTACTTTATCTTAATCAAAAAAATTTGTATTATAAATTAATTAATTTCGTTAAAGGAATTATTAAATACCTGTTTCTTTAAACTAAAAGATATATTTAACCGATATGAGGGTTTTAAGCTTGGCCTATTTTTTAATTCAACTAAATTATCGAAAATTATGAATACACATTTAATCAGAAAGTAACTGATGAAGAACTTTAAAATTAGTATAAAGGATATTAGAGAATAGATATGGCTTTTAATTAAATTAGCTTCATGTAATTAACTATATGTATTTATTTCACTATTTTTTCTCAGAAAAAGGAATTAAAGCAGAGTTACTCATACAACTATGACAGTATAAATATGCACTTATAGCACACCCGTTATCTATTGGGATTTTTTTACATTTCTCTGATTTCTAAAACTTAGCGACTCCTCTTCTTTTCCATAGAGATTCTTGAGAAGGTATTTAAAATGAATCTTTAAAATGCTTACTTATTTCTTTAAAGTCTTTTGTCTTTAGATTTTATTGTAACTTCTGCTCAAAGATTTAGAAAGGTGCTTTTTTTATTGACTTTGATCAATTTGGATCTTCGCATGGCACTTTCTTTTTGGTGGTAACATTATAGAGCAGTTACTTATTATGCTGAATAAAATTGTAGTTATTCTAACTTTAAATATTTTTGCACAGTGAAAATACCTTCATTCTAGATTAGTCGAATGAAGTTTGCTCACTCAATAGCATTTTCTTACTATTTGACTTATTCTGCTTATTTTCATATTTTATCTTCTATTCAAGCAAATATTTTTTATTTTATGACTGAATTAATCAGTTTTTAGGAGCCATATCCTAGAATGAATCCATGATTCGCTTTTTAAATAAGTTGAGTTCCTTTTACTTCTGTTTAAGAGTCTTTTTAAGAATTAATTTTTCATCTTTTATGCTTTCTAAGTACTCTTTATCTGATTTTATTAGCATTTTTTCTTAATTCTAAAACTTAGAGGTTTCTGTTGAATGGATACTTGAAGAAGGGGAATGAAAAGCAGTCATAGTTTAAGCGTGTGTTTACCTTGAACTAGGAGAAAGAGGATTAAATGAAGTATGATTTATTGTAGAATTTGGGGAAAAATATTGTGAGCTTGGAGAGATTATTTAAGCGCTATGAATTTGTCGTTCTGATTTCTTTTTTTAGATTTAAAAATTTGCATCTTCAAATGAAGTTATAATGGACATCGGATGACTTTGGAAAACTTTATTTTTAGGTGTTTGCTAACTTGAAAAATATCCAACTTCTTTACTTATAATTCTATCTTAAGGTTAACAATATGAGAAATCATTATTTTTAGAAGCAATATAAGATGAGTTAGGTCTAGCAGGCTTAACTATTTTTGTATTATCCATAATCCTCAGTCTATAAGGAGGGATATTAAATTCTCTGTTGGTCTATTTTGGGGTAAATTTGCTCTCAAAAGTAGATAATAATTTTAAGTTGTTCATAGTTTATGATCTTAATGAGGATCTTTTAGATTCCATTATTTATTTTGTTAATAAGTTTCATTTTGCTTTATTTAGAAAATTACAAGTAATAAGAAAATCAGGCAATATCACTACAATATTAAATAAGCTTTATTTATCTTAAAAATGCTAAGCCTTTAATCGGGTACTTATACTATACAATTATTTCTGTCTAACTTTTTTAAATATGATGGCATTTACTAAAGCAGATGATGTTACTAAAGTCTAAAGCATTATAATTATAAAAATAGTAGTTATAAAATTGTTAGGAGACTTTATCCTTTAAAGTAAAATAGTTAAATGAATAAAAAACTAATTTGCTAGCTTATTTTATATCTGATATGGTAAGCTTGATTACATTATTATCTCATTTGATGCTGCTCTCAATTTTAATTTGATAGATATAATTTCTATTCTTTAACTATATGAGGAAATATCTATAAAGGTTAGTTTCTTGGTAGCATAACTAAATCTTTACTCTTAAGTTAATAGTTAAATCTTTATAATATAGAAGTTATCATTCAACATGAATGTGCTTCTACTTTCTTAAGTAGACTAAAATGTATAATCTAGATATGGTAATTAAGTTATTTAGGGAGATTAAACTTAATTATTTTCTAGATTATAAGAATAAAAAGGTTTATAGTTATAACGAAACTAGCTCCTCTTAGTTAATGCTTGCTACACTTATTTTGCAAAAGCTCATTTCTTAGATTAGGCTTATCTTTCATTATCTTTTAAAGGAGAAACTTATTTACTCAATAGATATCTTTTCTTATATCTAAGCTGTTCCTTTGATTTGCATTTTAAGATGGTATAAACTAAAGCTGTAGCTTGATAGAAATAAATGATTAAACTAAATTTATGTAATAAAATACAAATTATAGATAAAGAGAAAATCTACTCTTAACCATAATTTTGAGCAATTTAGACTCATAAAAGTAAATTTGTCAGATGTAAGATAACTAACGAGGCAAATTAAGAAACTCAATCAAATTAGAAAAATCTAATCGCTATTTAAATGAAAAGTTAAGATAAATGATTAGGAAAATTACAATAGAAAACTTATCTTACTAGCATATTTGAAGAGATAAACTCACTTACTCTTTTAATTTATACTAGAAGGGTAAAATAAAACAACTGTTATATAATAATTAGTTATTGATTATTCAATTTTATTGTTAAAGACCAAAGTCTAGCATTTTAAATACTTAAGACCTAAATAAATTGATTTATTTAATAAAGCAAATTTTAAAATTCTTATAACTTAAGTCTAAGCATTTTTAATTTAAGGGAAGATTAACTTGCTAAGTATTTAGTAGAGAGTTTGCTGTATAAGATTAATTGGTATGTAATGAAATGGGGAAGTTTTGATTGTAATGAAATATAAAGTTGGTTGAAACTTACTATTCCATTATAAATTTTAAAGGTAGATAGACATATTTTTTAGATAAATAGATTATAATTCTTTATTTATAATAAAATGAACTTCTATTTTGTCCCTTATGAGTAATAGGACACTAGAAATAAAATTGCCATCGAAGCTGATGCTTCTGACAAATTTGAAGATATATTAGTACAATTATCACTGAGAGATAATAGTATACAATATGAGAAATGTGTCATATTTTACGAAGGACGTCGATTAGATAAGAAGTTAAGTCCTTTGGATCAAGGTGTTAAAGATCAAGCAATTATCCGATATTCAAGACAAGGAAGATCATGTTGTAGTTGCTATATATTTTGAGCTAGGATCATATCACAGTCATTTTACATTTTATCATTTCCTTATAATTTTTTAAGTCTTCAAAGGCAATTAATTAAGCTAAGCAAAATTTAAAGTTTCTAATCTTAAATCTTCTTAATAGCTTGAGCAGCTAAAATTCTCTAAGATAAGTCTATAGCATTAAAAATAAGTTATAAGGAAATAAATACATCAAACTAGCATAAGCTAAAGCAGCAACTTTGTTATAAGGTAAATGAACTATAACTATTTTTCAGTACTTCTCTATATAATGAAATAGATATCTTAAGCCAATAAAGGAAAATAAGTCTAATAAATAGCCTCTATAATGATTTAAGTTAGTTAAGCTTAATATAAATGATATAAATAAATAATTATACAAAAAGAAGGATAATTTTATACCTAACTAACTTCATCATTTTATTCTTCATTACTAACTCAGAGAGGAAAATAATAATGCTATGATTTACCTAATTTATAATAGCTAATTTTAAGAGGAAATCTAATAATTTGTGGAGTTAATTTTCAAAAGCGCTTTTTTTTAAATAGAACTATTTTATTTTTCCCTCAAGTATTAAACTCACACTCGAAGGATTTTTTCCTTGTAAAAATTAAGACAATTCGAACCTACATCAATCAAAGAAATTTAAATACACCATTAAATAGAAAAAAAAAGCAAAATTGATTTGATAAGAAATGGTATCTTAATAGTAAAGGATATATCATGATATATAGCTAGTAGGCAAATATAATTAATAAGTGAGAATCTAAATATTAAGCAAGTTTAATAATGATATAATAAAAAATCTAGATAATAATTTAAAAGAGACAAACTAAATTAATAGTAGTAATCAAGAAATAAACTCTAAGTATACATGCTAAATTTATAGGAAAATAGTTTACATTTTTATTTCAATTAAAATTAGTGTTTTATGCTTAGAGGAAAGGATCCAGAGGATGTAAAAATAACTATTGGTAACATCCGTTTATGAAAGCTTAATGAATGATTATATTTGAAGTGATTACAAAATTAAAATGGGGATTATAAATGCATGCATATGCCTATTTTTCCTTTATAGCTATAAAGTGGATTTATTTGACGTATTCTCTACAAGATCTAAACTATTACTTAATATCCAGGAACGACAACATTTATATGAAATGCTAATTTTATCAAATAAGCTCTTAAATCGTTTTGAGGAATACAAGACTGTAAATTAATATCACCAAAGCCCTACAGGCTCTTCAAAGGGATAAGAAAATATTAATATTATGCAATATAGTAGTTCCTAAAGATATAAGTAGCTACTAAAAATCATAAATATAGTTAATTTATTCAGTTATCTAAAATATTCATATATCATATTAAAAAACCTTTAACCCTGCAATATTTTCTTAAGAAACTAATTCATAAATAATCATCTAAAGTCTTAAAGTATACCAAAAGACAAACTAACTAGCTTGTAAAATTTCTAAAAATCTAATTAATAAGAAATAATTACTAAGAGTTTAGTTATACGCAAGGATATAAAATTTAAAAGCTCTTCTGTACATCTAAAGTGCTTTTTTAGTATCTAGATATTTTTGATTGTAGTCATTTAAAACAAAATGAAATATAATATAAAGCCAAAGATTTAGTAGCTTGAATATTCAACTAGAAAGTTACTTGCTAGTAAATAGTAATAATTTAATTTAAAAGTTTAGCAAACAAGAAATTTCATTTTTTGATTCTGAATCTTTTCGGTCTACTAATTAATTTGCACTAACAAACTGCTTTTTAATATCTAAACTAAAAATAGTTAGGTAAAGAAGCATCAGGTAGGCATGAAAATCATCCTTTTGATGTGCTAATATAATTTAATCCTTAGAAAATAAAAATAAAATTTAAGTTCTGAAATATGCTTTTCAGATCTTATTTTAAAAGCAATCTATTAAGTTTGAAACTAATTTAAAGTGAAGATTATAGAAAAAGGTTTATTTAAAATTAAGGTTCAAACAAATATGCAAATATAATTAAATTAAATTTATTTTCCTAAGTTCATCTAATTATTTTAATAATTTAGCAATATTTTTATTTTGTTTGATATTGATTATTTAATTATTATTCAAAAATTGCCTAAAAAAAATTATTATTAAATAGAGAAAGGAAATGAAATTCGTTTATTAGGCGAATAAAAGTAAATTATGCATTGCTTAAATGTCTCAATTAGAGGTGCTATTTAATCTAAGTTCATATAATGATTTTATTAAACAAAATTCATTTTTAAATCATTTTTATTATATTAAATCTAAATTTATTTTTAAGCATTTAAGGGGTAAAAATGGGAATGAGATTTATAGGACTTCTCATCTTGCTCATAAGCTAGATTAAAGCTGATTAATGTTCTGATTACATGATGTATTTAATCTAGCATTATCAAGATCCTGCTTCCGCTTATGCATTAACTCAAATCATTTGGAATAGTGGAATTAAAGCTTAAGACTTAGGAGACTATGATGGTTGTAATCTACAAAAGGATAAAAAATATGTATTATGAGTATTATCGGCTGGAGCTCAGTCTTTTCATACAGGATATTGTGTTCCTAAAATATGTAACGATACAGATCTTCAATCATTTGGAGATACAATGGCTCAAATGTACAGCGGATTTGGAATGTAAAATACTACTAATTCTTTTACTTATCCTAAGGAAATAATCGATGGATGGGATTACAACGCTGGCTTTGGTATAATGATCACTATAGTTTCTCTTCTCATTCTTTTTGGATTTATAGGAATCTATATTGAATATACAACCTTCGGAAATAAACCTGAGTGGTAACCTAAAGCTCCAAATCAAAATATGACTGAAGAGTAAGCTGATAGATTTAAAGATAACTAACTATTAGAGTCTAAGTAGAAATGGGCTATATTTTTCTTAAGTTTTTCTTTTATGAGAAATTTAAGGAAACTATTACTAACAAAAGGAGAATTCGACTAGAACTTAAAGATTCTAAATGGAATAAGAGTCATGTCTATGTGTTGGGTTATACTAGGACATTCATATTCAGGTTTTACGTCAATTTCGATAAATTTTTCTACTTAAAGTTAACTATATAAGTAATTTATGTGGTCAATAATAGGCGCTGGAATTTACTCAGTGGATACTTTCTTCTTTTTATCTGGGTTTTTAGCTACCCTTTTGTTATTAGAAAAGATGTATCCTAAGAATGGAAGCATAAACTTTGGATAAATATACTTACATAGGTATATAAGATTAGTACCTTCTGTGCTATTTTTAATAGGTATCTTTTAATTCCTCTTTTAATACTGGGGAGACGGACCTTTATGGCCTTCAACAATAGACTATGGAAAACATACATGCAGTGAATATTGGTGGACGAATGCATTATTCATAAATAATTTACATCCAAAAAAAATGTAAGATGAGTGTTTGGGTTGGTTATGGTACCTAGGGAATGACATGCAATTCTTCATAATTACGCCAATAATTTGCTTCATTTATTGTAAGAAAGCTTTAGCAGGTTGAATTACTACAAGTCTTCTCATGTTAGGTAATGTTTTATGATGCATATCTATAACTATAAAGCATGATTAAGGGGCAACTGCTATTAATTTTAATCCTCATCATGACTACAACTGGGATCTTTATGCAACTCCTTGGTCTAGAATAGGAACATATATAGTAGGAATGTGGTTAGCATTTCTTTATTTTGAGCATAAATATGGAAACAAAATCTCGTAATTTGCTCCTGGAAAGATTTTATTTAGAAAACTAAAGGAAGGAAAATACTTAGGATGGTTCTGTTACTTTTTAGGCTTTTCAATCACCTTTTTCTTTGTCTTTATCTAGCATGATAATTTCAACAGATCTATAAATGGATCTAATCCTTGGAATTAAACTGAGACTGCAATTTGGAATGGAGTAAACAAGTAGTGTTTCATAATAGGTCTCAGTATTTTTATTCTTCCTTTGCTAGTGGGTCGCGGGACATTTTACAGAATATTTTTAGGTGGAAGTTTTTGGGATCCATTAGCTAAATTGAACTACTCAACATATCTAGTACACTATTTAGTTATCCTTTGGTATGAAAATTAGCTAAGATAGGGATTTTATCTTAACAACATCAATTGCTTGTTTATTTTCTTTTCAATAGCTTGTTTGAGTTACATAGTTGCAGTTCCTTTTAGTTTCCTTTGCGAGACTCCTATGTTAACTATCGAAAAGTTATTATTATTTCCAACATAACCAAAAGGAGAAAAAGTAAGTGATAAGGGTAAATATCAAAGTGATTAGGAAAAGCAAATGGATGCCTTATTACTTAATAAATCTTCATTAGAAGATTCTGCAAATGGAAAGACTAATGGAAATAAATGACTAAAAACTTAAAATTAATATTACTATATAACTAAATTTCTATTTTCTAAAACTAGATTTTTCTATTTATATAATTAAGTTTTATTTTAGTAGCTTTTTAAACTGTATCTATAATTAGATTCTACTTAATATTTATTTTCATTTTTTTCTTGTTTATGTCTATAATTTTTTTATTTAAGACCCATATTTAAATTTTTTTAAAGCATTTATCTTAATTATCTTTATTGTATAAAATAATTTAGCCTTTAATTAAACAGATTCTAAGATTTTAGGCAAAAAATTGAATTTAAATTAATTATTCCAAGACTAATTAAAAATTCCTTCCATCAAAAAGAAAATCTAAGTTATTAAAGTTCTTTATTTACCTTTATTAATTTCAACTAAAAAGTTTTTGGACCGGAAACTCCTTTCCGATTAAACGACACGACGCTCTCTTTTTATGGAATAACGGGGATATCCTGTTGTGCTCCAGGCACAGCTACTAGGGAGCTCCATCGCCATGAGGAGCCAGGCTTGAAGCCCTACCAAGAGCGGATAATCTCAAAGACAGTGTTCCCTTCAGAAAGTGACTCTGACCGAGAACTTTCTCAGCGACAGGAAAGGAACTTGAACCTAGCCATAAAACCAGAAAGTTTAGTCACGAAGGTCATTCTCAGCTTCCACCATCTTTTCAATTATCTTCTTTATTTACCTTTATTAAGCTTTAAATAATAGATAAAGTGTTTATTCTTCCTTATTTAAATAACTACAAATCTAGTGTAATTATATGCAGGCTATCTTAGTATTAAACTAATTTTATTAGTATTTAAGCAATAATTAATTTAAAGGTATCTAACACATTTTCTATCTTTCTAAATAATTTGGATATTTGCTCATTAACTTATTCTTAATTCAAGATAACTAAAACTTGTTGCTTGTTTGACTTTCTTATTCTATTTAAGTTTTATCTTGCGAAGGGGTTGAATTGGATTAAAGTTAAATCCTTTTATGATTATAGTGCTAAATACTAAGCTATTATATGATATTTAATTAAAGGAAGATTGTGTTGTAGTTGTTGGTTATTTTTAGCCAGAAATATATCCCAAACAAATTACATTTTAACCTTTCTTTTATCTTTAATTAATACTTCAAAGGCAATTAATAATGCTTTGAACATTAAATACAAGCAACTCTTAAATCTTCTTAATAACTTGATCAGCTATTAGATTAATTTGCTTTTTAGATAAACACTAGAACTAGGATAAGCTAAAAATCATCCTTTCCGTAAAGATAATGCATTAGAACTAATCTTTAGTGTTCCTTTATAATATGAAGCCATTATCTTAAGTTAATAAATAAAAAAGGATGCGCTTCAAAAACTTAGTTGCCTAATGATTTAACATTAGTTAGTTGTTAAGTTACTCATTTAAAATAATTGTTGAAGGAAAACTTGAAATTAGCTGAATTAATGATTTAATTCTTCTTTATTGACTCAGATAAATAAGATTAATCATATAAAGATATATCTAGTGTATAATAACTAATTAAAAGAAAATACTAAATATTTATTTAGACTTTGCTAATTAATACACTCCTTCAACTATTTTTTTCCCCTTAAGTTATTAATTCATACATCAACTAAATTTATTCCTGTAAACATCAACAAGAGTCAATCTTAATATTAAATTAAGAAGAAATTAAAATTAATATGAGTAAACTAAATATAGAGTAGTAATAAAAAACTCTATATGGAAATGTAAAACTTAAATTACTAAAATTTATAAAATTTATAAAATTCTAATTCAAAGAACTTTTAATATTATTTTATTCCTCAGACTATTTAAATTATATCAATTTATTGTTAAGACTTGGTATAAATATTTTTTATGCTATCAACAGGAGAATCAAATCCGCTTAAATTAAAACTACTTACTATTAGTCTGTTATTCAACCACTTAGTTATTGAACCGACAAGTTATTATTTTTAGGTTTAATTAAACTGATTTTCATCCCACTTTTGTTTTGATTTATGATATTATAAATAAAAATAAAAATGTGTAATGTTCTAAGAAGTATTTCAACCTCTTTACCACTAGCCTCTAGATTATTTAAGAAGCACAATATAAAAGTTTGAAAGTCTCTAAAACTTTTCTCCATGTTATGCATATGGTTCTTAAGATATTCTTTCGCTCTGACAATGTTATGTATCTTTTTCTTGTATATTTTTTCGAATTTGTTTCAATATATTCTTTCTCTTTCTCTTTTATTATATTTGATTTAGTGTCTTCTTTTTGGTTTTCCATTTCTTCAAGTAGATTCAGTACTCTTATTTAAAGTTGTAAAATTTCTAGCATCTTTTCCACGGATGCGTTTGAAATTACAATAATAGTATCTTTTTGTCTCCATTTAAGCTCAAATCTTAATTTTTTTCTTCGATTATCTTTGCGTAATTCCTTTTTCTCTAAGTCCACTTAACACTTCGATTTTTGCTGATTTTCTTTTATTGCCCAGTTATTTCTGCTTGTATTGTTAGTATATGATTTGCTATTCTAGTCAGAGATATAAGATCTGTTTCTGAGACCATAATCTAGCTTCTGTTTCAAGATTTACATTAGTTTCTTATTGTTTTCTTCGACTTTTTGGCCTTTTCCTAAAGATCCAGCACCATTTTTTTCAACTAATCGAATTCTATTTACCACTTGGTGATGAAATCAAAATTTTTTTGTATTTTATCTTTTTAACCTATTTCTTAAGCTTCTCTTTCAAAGGAAAGAGTTTCACTTCGATGACCTTTTTGGAATCCTTTTTCTAGTCCTAGCGTCTCTAGCATTTCATTAACTCCAGCTTTTTTTGAACCACGAAAAATCCTGAAATGAACCTATGTTCCATTTTTAATGGTATGATTATAAATAATTACTAATAATTAATAAAAAGAACTTAATGGTGAAAATAAAGATATTAATTATTAAAATCTTATTAATAATAAATTAAGAACTATCATGCTTTACAACTACAAAAGGAAAATTATATAAGCTTGCTTAAATTTACTTTTCGTTATTGTACTTAAATCTTTTGTACTTGATACTTACTCATAAAGAGAAAATTTTAAGTAATCTAAAGTCAATATGAATATTTAACTGATAACTAGGTCCCTCAATTTAAAAGAAATTCGTATAAGTAACAAGTTAAAGAAAGCTTATCTACATAGTTTTTTCCTAAATAGCTAATAACTTAAATCACTAATAGTTAAAAACGTATGGATCTAATATATCAAAGTAATCTATAAATCTACTAACTTAAGATTATAACTATTAAAATAATTAATTAAATTAGAGTTTATTCTTATTAAAAACACTTTTACTCTATGCTATTCTTCAGACTTAAACTAATCATTTTATAAATCTGATTCCTTTCCTAACTTTATTACTTGAGATACTTCTAATATCAAAGGTATTTATTATATATAGTTGTTCGAAGGTGAAAAACAAGGTCATTTTCATCAAAGGTTGGGGAAGTTAAGTACCCTTAAAATGCTTTATGTCTTCATCTTCTTTAGTTTGAAATCGAGAAATAAAATTCTAAGATCTTTGACACTGGCTTGACTTGGCTTCGTTTATTTTTAATACTGGAACGAAAAAGAAATAAATTTGCGAGCTTCATCAGAGGTGGGAAATTCAAGTACCCATAATTGACACATGTCGTCCTAAGAATTGGTGATGCAATGAGACACAATCATGTCATGTCACTGGACGTCAGCAAGTATTAAAAATTACGAGTACTCAAAAAATAAATCAGCATTGAACATATTATAAATACTGAATAATAATACCAATATTGAAAAGGTCTACCTTTATCAGATAATTTTATCAGCAAGAAACTTTCTTATCAGTATGAAACATTTTTTTTTAAAGAGCTTCGCACCGACGAGAACGCTACGCGCTCTATAATCAAACTTATTTATTAATTTATCTATTAATATATGTAAATTAAAAAATCAAGTTTCAGTAGCTATAGCATGCACAATATAAATTGTTTGTTAGGTAAGATTAGCATGAGGAACCAGTGATGGTGCTAAGGCAAAAATCGAGAAGAGAAGAGAAAAATATCTAAAACAGAAGTTGGGAAAGTTAAATATAGATAATTGAATATGTATAATATTACTTTAAAACTCTTTTCTTACTTTTCTTCTTCACTTTTAAAACTAACTACTTACTCTTTATTTAATCTTATCAAAGACAAACTTAAAAACCGAAATTACTCTTCTTTTCTTACTTTTCTTCTTCACTTTTAAAACTAACTACTTACTCTTTATTTAATCTTATCAAAGACAAACTTAAAAACCGAAATTACTCTTCTTTTCTTACTTTTCTTCTTCACTTTTAAAACTAACTACTTACTCTTTATTTAATCTTATCAAAGACAAACTTAAAAACCGAAATTACTCTTCTTTTCTTACTTTTCTTCTTCACTTTTAAAACTAACTACTTACTCTTTATTTAATCTTATCAAAGACAAACTTAAAAACCGAAATTACTCTTCTTTTCTTACTTTTCTTCTTCACTTTTAAAACTAACTACTTACTCTTTATTTAATCTTATCAAAGACAAACTTAAAAACCGAAATTACTCTTCTTTTCTTACTTTTCTTCTTCACTTTTAAAACTAACTACTTACTCTTTATTTAATCTTATCAAAGACAAACTTAAAAACCGAAATTACTCTTCTTTTCTTACTTTTCTTCTTCACTTATTTATTTCTTCAGTTCCCTATTTTGCTTTTTTTCAGTTTTTTTTTTTCTTTATTTTTGCTATATTACTCAAAGAATTCATGCTATTTTTATTATTGTCTTTTTTTAACTTTCGAACTTTTCATAATAACGTTTTTTTAAATATTTTTTTTTTTGATTTCAAGATCTTTTTGGTTTTTTTTTGTGAGTTTTTTCAAATTTGATATAAATTTTTATAAATCAAATTAAAAATTAAAATTTTTCCACAGACTTTTATTTATACTCGTCTAATTATGATTTTCTTAATAAAGAAAGAAACAATTTTAGTTTTTTTTTATTATATTTTCTTTATTTGAGACCTTTTAAATTTTTTTTTTTTCTTAATCAATGTTTCTATATTTTTGCTTATTACTATTTAAAAGTTTTTGCTTCTTTTTCTTATTTTTCAAAGCCATTAATAATTAAATCTATTTTAATAATTTTAATTTTTTTTTATTTTTAGATAGTTTCATTTCTTTTTTACTATGTTTTCAAATTTTTTTAAACCAAAAATCTTTGCTAGTTTATGCCGTCCTAAATTCTATTGTAAATCTAAACTCTCATGCAAAGATTTCATTTTCACTTTTTTCATTTTGAAAACATTTTAATTTCTTTCAGATATCTTTATAATCTTTAAACGACTAAAATTTCGTTTTTTAAACTTTTGTTTAATATAATTTTAAATTTTATTCCTTCCGAAAAATTTCTTGTAGTATAAAATGCTTAGAAAAAAACAAAATTATATTTTACAATGTAATGCGGAACATTATTTTTTTCTACTTTTATTCATTCTAAAAATCAAAAAAATCACAAAAATTTTTCATTACCCAAAAATCAAAAAATTATCACAACCCAATTCAAAAAAAGATAGCGCAACCCAAAATAAAAACATTTCGAAACCAAAATCGAAAATTTTATTCTTAATTTTTTTCCCCGTTTTTCTCAAAACTCTTTTTAGATTTGAAACTTTTTTTGTAAAATTTTTTCCTTTTGACTTTTATCTATCCCGATTTCCCCCAGTTTGTTCCGTCTGAAAAAAGTCTTGCAGTGTAAAAAGCTGAGCAAAAAAACAAAATTAAATTTTTCACGATTTAATGCTTTAAATACTCTTTTTTCTTTTCACTTAGCTCTGAAAATCAAAAAAAATACCAAAAGCCAATTCTTAAAATTTTGCAAGACCAAAATCAAAAATTTTTAAATCAAAAAAACAAAAGCTTGCAAAACCAAAACTTAAATCTTCAAAACCAAAATACAAAATCAAAAGTTTTCAAATCCAAAACTAAAATTTTCAAAACTAAACATTTTTCAAATCCAAACTCAAAAGATTTCAAATTCAAAACTAAAATTTTTCAAAGCCAAAATCAAAATTTTCAAAACTAAAATCAAAATTTTTTTCAACCAAAATCAAAAAAAAAATTTCGTTTTTTTTATTCCTTTTTTTTTTTAACCTTTTATACTTTAAAATTTTTTCTTAAAAAATTTTATTCCTTTCTGACCCTCTACCAATCCCGAAATCCCCCAGCTTGTTCCGTCCCAACTCAGCCCTATAGTGTAAAACGCTGAGCAAAAAAAGGCT
Source organism: Loxodes magnus (assembly GCA_946699065.1). Taxonomy (NCBI): domain Eukaryota; phylum Ciliophora; class Karyorelictea; order Loxodida; family Loxodidae; genus Loxodes; species Loxodes magnus. The sequence goes on from CAMPDV010000091.1 coordinate 659,383, forward strand.
TTCACACTTTTTGCCATTTTCAGGGCTTCTACCTAATGGAAATTTTAATCTAAAAGAAATTCAAATGCAGTATACGAAATTTTCCCTATCGTAAAAACATATTATGCTAACTTGCATATAATTAGATTAAAACTAACGCAACTTATTTTTAGAAAAAAATTACCATATGCACGAGCACATAATTCAAAAAATTTTAAAGCTATACTATAAAATTAAAAAAAATTTAACTCTAGTACATAACTCAAAAATTTTTCCAACACCAAAAAATTTAAACATTTTTTACTTTAGTACATACCTCAAAAATTTTCAAACACTAGAAAAATCTAAAAAATTTTTAGTCTATTACTTACTTCACTAATTTTTTTAACACCAAAAAAATTAAAATTTTTTACTTTTGTACATAACTCAAAAAAAAACTTATTTAACACAATTTCAAAATTTCTCTAACACTTTATTTTAAATCAGCTTAAGTTTTTCGAAAAAAAAATAATAAGTTCAAAAGAAAGACTTAGAAAAAATAACTAAGTCTTAAAATTTTTTTGTTTCTGTTTTTAATTATAAGAAGAATAACATACTCAATTAGCATAAAGACATAGAAAATTAAATTCTTAAATTTAAAATTAAATAGTTTAACTTTCGTAAAGATCACTTGATGTATCTCTACTTGTCCTCCACACTCATTATAGTATTAGCCATTTCACAATTCTAAAAACGCAATCCATAGTCAGCATATACTTTATTCCAGTCAGTCTATATAAATGTTGGAATAGATTTGAACTTACCTATTATTAGCTGTTAGTGTCTACTCCATTCAATATCCTTCCTATGTTCCATCTTCTAATGTTGTAATCTTTTGATGTACTTCCATATAACCAATGACCTGTACTTGATACCAACCATTAGTCGTCTATAGATAGAGATAAACTTCCTGCATAGTCCAAATTATTTAAGATACATACACATTGTCCAGTTGAGACGTTTCATATTCTTATTGACTTGTCATAAGATCCAGATAAGATATACTTGTTGTTACTCGAGAATATTACCGAAAAGACAGAAGAGGTGTGTCCCGATAAGACCTTGGTACATTCTAAAGTTCTCGAGTTCCATAAACGAATAGTTTTGTCATACGATCCAGATATGATGTAAGTGGAATCACTAGATATAGCCACAGATAATACATAATCTAGTGTGACCACTCATGGTCTTACAGGTACCTGTCTTGACGTCCCATAGTCTCACCGTCTTATCTACACTTCCCGATACGATGAACTCTGAATCACTGGATATAGCCACAGACAATACATAACTAGTGTGACCACTCATGGTCTTACAGGTACCTGTCTTGACGTTCCATAGTCTCACCGTCTTATCTCAACTTCCCGATACGATGAACTCTGAATCACTGGATATAGCCACAGATGATACATAACTGTGTGACCACTCATGGTCTTACAGGTACCTGTCTTGACGTCCCATAGTCTCACCGTCTAATCATAACTTCCCGATACGATGAACTCTGAATCACTGGATATAGCCACAGCATATACATAACTAGTGTGACCACTCATGGTCTTACAGGTACCTTCAGCTATGTTGTAGAGTCTTAGAGTTTTGTCATAAGATCCAGATACTATTAAGTTGGCATCTGATGAGATGGCCACGGAGGTGACTGAGTCTGAGTGTCCAGAGAAAACTTGAGGATGTTCGGAAGAGATTGAGGTTAAGTTAGCATTTGAAAGATCACAGTTAAGGAACTTAGTGTTTCTGAGGTTGGATTATGCTAAGTTTGAGTTATTGAAGTTACAGTTGGTGAAGGTAGTGTCCGATAAATCAGAGCTAGATAGGTCGATGCTTGATAAGTTTTGATTGGTGAACTTGAAGTTCATGTAGTTTAACAAAGTCAAGGAATTGGCTGCTGCTATTTGAATTTTTGGTTGGTTCTTAGATAAATTTAATATCTATAAAAGATATTACTAATTCTTCTCAGATTTTAACTGCACTAAATCATAAAAAATTATTGCTTTCTTGCAGATGTTTACTGCATTCAATGGATTACTTAAGATTGCATTTATTTCGATTTGCTTATTTTGGAAATCGTTGAGAATGTTCTAAAGATTCTGAACACTTTCGATTTCAAACACCTATTGTGGCTAATATTCGTTTCAGACTGACTAGATTTACTATTAGATTTACTATTAAGCTATTTAGCTTTATACTTAAATCTTAATCTCTTCTTATTCTTAGTGCCTTTATCTTTAAATTTATTCCTGATTTTAAACAAAAAGATTTTGCTGATGAATATACTTATTTATTGTAAATGTAAAATCTTAAAGACTTTACCTTTATTCTGCACTAATACTCATGGTTTCCTGAAATACATTAAATGAAACTTCTTAAATGATCTTTTAATTCTAGTTAGCGTCCTAATAATGCAATAATTTTACTTTCTTTATCTCATTCTACAATTCCTCAAATTCCTTCAACAATTTATACAAAGTATTTATATTACTATTACAATCCTAACTAGTTACTACCTTTAAATTCTTTATTTATTAATACTTCATATTAATTGCATTAATCTTTCTCAATATATCCTCTATCTAGTCTATTATAATCTAACAACCACTTACTTCTTTTTAACATACTATCTACGTCACCTATCTCACTATATCACTAAATAACCAGCGTAATTTCAATTTAGCTTATTGCTCTCTTATTACCCTTGCCTTTTCATTGTTTGTTTAGTTAACTAAGTCTTTTATCAATTAATTAAAATTGGATTAATGCTCAAACTTTCTTATTTCCTACATAAAATAATCTATTATTCGGAAATCCTTTAGATTCTACTCTTCTATACTTACTATTTAATTGTGAATCTGACATTTAATTGTATGCGTTACTTAGTAAAACTTTTTAAGACATTTAATACAATGAACACAACCACAGATCAAAACTTTAGGTAATCTTTGATTTTAATCGAAGTCCTTGCTACAACTTTAACAGATATTTAAATCCATTACTTATAATTTACTTTAAAAAATAGTCATTCAATAAATACCATATATTACAGTGAAAATAAAATTGAATTAAAATAAATATTAATTAAAAATAAAAATAAATTAAGCATTTACTTTTATAAAAAATATTTATAAAAAAATAATAAAGAAATAATTTATAAAGGCAATAAATAACATCTTAACTAAAATATTTAAAAGATTTAGTAAAATTAAAATATTTAAGAAATACTAAAGTATGCTTACTATAAAGCTTATATTATAAAAATATTATTTTTATTAAATAATTAATAAATATATTATCAAAATATAATATATATTTTTAATTAAATAAACGTTAAATTCTTAAAAAAATATATATTTACAAAAATAAAAAATAATTAAAAAGTTAAAATACAAAGCTTAAACACAATTGCAACATAATAAAACATTAAAAATAATAAAATTGAATATAAATTAAAATAAATTAAAGAAAAAAATAATTTTTAATTTTTAAATAAACTTAAACAAACTAAAATTTTATAATTTCGAAAATAACAATAAAAATAGTTTTTTTTAATTGCTGAAAATATATTTATTATCAATAATAAATAATTTTAATCGCTTAATTTTCTTAACATAAAACAATTTAAAATTAAAAAAATATAATATTTGAAAAAATGGTGGGAACTGAGAATGACCTCCGGGACTAAACTTTCTGGTTTTATGGATAGGAACAAGTTCCTTTCCTGTCGCTGAGAATGTCCTTGGTCAGAATCATTTTCTGAAGGGAACGCTGTCTTTGAGATTATCCGTTCTTGGTAGGGGCTTGAAGCCTGGCTGCTCATAGCGATGGAGCTCCCTAGCAGCTGTGCCTGGAGCACAACAGGATATCCCCGTTATTCCATAAAAAGAGAGCGTCGGGTCGTGCAATCGGAAAGGAGTTTTCGGTCCAAAAACTTTTTTAGTTGAAATTAATTAATTAATTAAAAAATATGTTCATAAATCATATATGATTATTAAAATTGATAAAAAAAGTACATGTGAAAGAAAAACATTATTAAATTTTAACCTAATTAAATATATAAAAAATTAAAATTTTAAATAAAATATAAAAAATTAATTAAGAGCATTAAAATAATTCAATATTCTGGAATACTGATAAAACAAATAAAAAATTTTGACAATAAAAATTTATTTCTCTAAATTTTTTATAAATAACTCTTTAAAAAAATCATTTTTTTTCTAAACTAAAAATTTAAGAATAAATTAAAATTGTATTTTGAATAAAGAAATCTTTAGTTATACTGCTAATGAAAATTATAATATTATTACGTATGTAAGTCAATTTAAAATTATTGAAACAAATTATAATTAAATAAAACAAAATATCTTTTTAATTAAAGGTAAAAGATAAAAACAAATAAAAACAACTAATATGATAACCAAAAAATTTTTAGAAAAAAAATAAAAATAAGTATTAAAGAAAAACATTAACAACAATTTTGATATTAACAAAATTTAAATCTAATATCAAACAAATATAAAAATCATGCTTCAAAATAAAATAAAATTATTAAACTTTTAATAATAATAATAATAAAAATAGCGAATTAACCTGACTCTATTATTATTAGATTTGTCACAAGCGGTTTACTATTTAAAAATAAATATTTACTACAAATTTGCTTCGATCTTCACATTCATGTTTTTTTTGATAATTTTAAGTTTTATTTCCTTGACTTTTTTCCGATATTTCGAATTCCAATCAATTTTTATTTACATCAGATACTGCCTTTAAGAGATAAAGAGCTTCTTTATTTAGTTGAAGTATATTTTTTGAATAGAGTAAACCTTTACTTGGGTAGTATATTTTAATCATATCTTGCAATTTATTTATATTAATTCTGAAATTTGAAATTTAATAAATTTCAAAGAGTTCAATAAATATTCGTTCGCTGATAAAGATTAATAGCTTTATTCAATTAATATTAATATTTAAACTAAGAAGATTTTTGATTTCTTTAATTGTAAACATTTCTTCTTCCAATAAAGACATTTAAACTTAAGAGTTTCATCACATCACTTCCTCTTCATCAGTATTTCTTATCTATATGATTTATGATTATTCCTTCTTTTCTATTTTAAATAGCTTCATTCTTCGATCAAGTAGCAATCTGTGAAATATTTTGATTTGTAAATCAAACTCTACTACTTGATTGGTAGGAAACATATTTATATAAACTTAATCATAAAGAATAAAACGTTTTATTTCAAAATTCCCAATCTTATACTATAGTCATTCTCTTATGTCTGAATAGTTAATTCTATTATATGCTCAAAGGTGTTGTAATCTCCAATGATGCAGTAAGAGTTATCAATAGGATAATGACGGTCTTAAAGATCTTTTCACAAATTGAATAATTGGGTTCTGAACTTATATATACTTATAACTTTTCTTTTATATGATTTGTTTAGTTTAGTATAGTTAATTCCTGGAAATTAATATAGATTTTAAAATTATTTAATATATATTTTAGCAGTAGGCATTTTATTAAATCTTTAGGTTGCAGTTATATATAATTTATGCTAAAATTATATTTATTTGCTTAGTAAATGATTTTAATCTGCAATTATATTCTGAGTTATCCAATTGAATATTATAACATGCAGACATGTTTTTAAAGTCGTCAAAATACTGACATCAATTGTTTTAGAAAAGTGTACCTATAGTTGATTGTGGATAATCAATAATTTCTCTTCTTATTTTGTAAAAGAATTTGAAGAATCTCAGAGTCATAATGTGCTTGAAGAGCATTCAATTTATATCGATATAACACGATAGTTAAATGTGGTCCTGATGATTAGAATGCTTTTCTTGAGATTAATCGTATACTTGGTTCTATTTCATCCTTTACTGATTCCTTTTTATGTGTTTCAAGGCACTAACTCGCCTCTATATATTTTAAAAGAGTGAAAAGTCTACACAACGTTTTGAAATTCCAAGAAGTCACATTTTTAAACCTAAGCAATGAAAATATAGCTTTTTTCATAGCAGTTAAATACCTAAAAACAATTTCCTTACAGTGATTTCCCGAATTTCTTTTTTAGTGCAGAAGAACACCAAATATGTGATTTATTTTTTTAAATGATAGGTTAATCACCAATCTTCAGATTTAATTTTAATTCTTTGTTTTTATTCTTTTTTAAAATTAGATAGCTTTACACTTAGGTATATTTATCTTTAAATGGGTTCTAGTAAAAATTCTATTCGTTTCGTTTATTAAGACTTGCATATTTTTTTTGATTTTGATAAAAGAATTAAGTCTTCTGCCCATCCTCTACATGCGAAACTATTATCTAAATTTGTGCATTTAATCCTATAAAATAATCTTTATTTTCTAGACAACGAATCATGATGTAATAATACAATAGAGCTAGTACAGGTCCACGTGAACTTCCCTGTATAACTCCATTGCTATATTAAAGTTATCTAGAATTATTTCCTTCTATGAGAAATGATTAACTAAGATTTTTTGTAGAAAGATTCAAATGCTTTAATAAATCCCAATGGTAATTTACTCTTCTTAGCTAATCGAATAGTAATCTCCTCTCAATGGAATCAAGCATTTTTTCAACTATGTTAAAATTGCTATTAAATTAGTTTTTCTTTAAGTTTATTTGTGGAATATATCTTTTATTTATTAAATCAACCAGATCTACTAAATTGTTTATCTTTTCTTCATGAATCATCTGACTTGGATGTATTAAGTTTTTTTAGTAGATTATATTGTATAATGATTTCGTTAGAACTTTATCATATAATTTCAATATAGTATTGATAAGTGAAATTAGACGCCACTTGCTCATTCATCTTTATTACCTTTTTATATTAAAATTATGACTTAATTCTATATTTCATCTGTATTCTCCAAAATCTAAGCATATTATTGAGAAAAGAGTGTAGTATTATTGTAAGATAATCTCCTACATACTTCAGCAACTCTCCTTTGATTCCATCTGGGCCTTCCGCTTTACCATTTGGGATTTCTTTTATGATTTCTTAAATTTCTTTTAAACTGAAAAGTTCAAAATCTTATAAGTATGATAATGGTTAGCTAAGAATTCTTAATTATTTTTATATATTTAATTAGCTCTTTTAGCTTCAATATACTTTTTTGTGAGGTCTTTTGCAATTTTATTATATTTAGTATCTGGAATAAATGAGCCTAATGTTTCGTCTGCATTATCTTATATATTTAATTTACAAATAAAAATACAAAATTAAGTGTTTGTCGTTCTTGGAGGTATTTCAATCTCTTTCCAGCCAGCCTCTAGATTGCTCTAGAGACTTAATATAAAAATTTGAAAATCTCTTCAACTCTTTTCCTTGCCATGCATGTTGTCCTTTAATTCTTCTTTCACTAGATGCTAGATGTCTTTTTCCTTGTAAATTTCCCCAAATTTGTTGCAGTATAATCTTTCTCTTGATAGCTTTATTTATTATTACTTCTTCCTTTTGCTCTCCAACTACTTCTAATAGTTTCAATATTCTTACTTGAAATTGAGAAATTTCTAGCATCTTTTCCACAGATGCTTTTGAGAGTTACAATAATAACATCTTTTTGCTTGTATTTTAGATTTAAATCTTGAGTTATTTTCACCTTCAATTATCATTGGACCATTCCTTTATTCTTTCAATTCCACTTAAAGCTGCAATTTGTACTGATTTTCTTCTATTTTTTCTAATTTGCTAATCAGTTCTTTCTGTTTCTATTGTTAGTTTTTAGATTAACTGCTCTAGTCTCGTGATATATTTCAAAATGCTTTAAGGTCTCTTTCTTAGGTTATGAGTCTAGATTCTATTTCCTCTGCAAATTCAAGTTTTTCAATTAACTTCTTATTGTCTTTCTTCAATTTTTTGACCTCTTCCTGGAGGTCTAGCACTACTTTAATCAGCTAATCATAGCTTATTTACTATTATGTGGTTAGATTTGAAACTTCTGAGCGCATAGTATTCATAGCCTATTTCCTAGGCTTTTCTTCAGAGCTGGGAGATTCATCCTGATTGGTGACCTTTTTGTTATCCTTTTCCTGATCCTAGCCTTTCTAGGATGTCGTCTATCCTTACTTTTTAGGAGACGCGAAGAATCCTGGTTTGAATCCTGACATCTTTTATTTTTTATATTGCGTTTAAAACATTAGTATTAATCCTCTAAATTATCTCTATCTATTTGGAAAAATTCGTTATAAGTTTCAAAAAAGGATTCCTAATATCTCAATCTGTCAATTGAGTCTTGTAGCCTGTTATTTTTATTTTTCTTTAGGTAATTATTTCCTGATTGAGAATTGTATTGAAAAGAAAGTTTACTATAATTGGTATATGATCAGTAAATAGTTAGTTATACTGAACCTAGAAAATTGCAAATTGATTGATATTTAGGTGATTGTTTATTACAATATAGTCATTGCAATACATAAATCCCGTTTCTTTATACATGTAAGTGTTGCTCATCATATAATTAACTATTTCAAGATTATTCTAAATAAGATGCTCCTAAAACCTATTCGTATTATCATAGTCATTTCTGAGATTATCTCCATAATTATAATAAAACCCTGAAATCTCCCATCAGAATATGTGGGTTGTTTGGCAATTGATTAAGTAATATATTAATATAGTCATATGCTCGATCTTTCATAGTCTCATTTTTACGGTATCCGGCATATGGCAAGACGTAAGGAATATATTGTCAAGTTTGGCTGTGATAAATCGATTCTAGAATGCCTAAATTATATTATTTTCTTCAGTACTATTCAGTTCTTCTATTATAATCAGATATACACCTCCTTCTTTGTCTGAATTTTTGTAGTAAGTTTTATAATCTTATATTAGGAATGCAGGGAAATCTTGTTTTTACCAAGTTTCATTAATTGAAAAAATGTAAATACTATTTTCTCTTATAAATTCTTCAACTTTATATTATTTCCTTGCGATTCCATTTATATTGACATGTCTAATCTTTTTCTGATTTATACTATTTATTTTATCGAAATTATTATTAAGAATAACCTATTATAGTTCCATCTATTTACTACATTTCGAATTTGTATCAATATGCCTTATTTTAATATCTAAATTATATCCTCCTTTAAGCCCTGGAAAGTATATGCAAATAAATTTTCAACCATTATTAGCTTAAATATGTAGCAAGTCCGGTGCTTATTATATTGAATTTCTCTGTAACAAATAATAATTAATAGAGTCACTGTATCATATTCTTCCATTAATTGTTTGTCTATTTTTATTTAAGCAGGAGTTCTATTAAACGTAGCACGATTTAACCTACAAGATAAAGTAATGAATCTATTTTCTATACTAGTAAAGAGACTCAACTTTTACAATTTTTCTGACCATAAAAATTAGATGAATTACTCACTTCAGAAATTGTATTTCTTTATTAAATTATCAATTTTTATATTTTACAGATAATCAACTTACTATATTGGACTAGGATTTTTATTTCAATTATGCTTCTCTCCAATTCCTTTTTTCATTTTTTAATTCTATATTATTCAAAGAGGAAATAGAAGCTTAATTATTTTTGGTTATAAGTTTAGAAGAATCTACTGAATAAATTTGTTTATTATCATAAAGTTCACTAATCTATATTGTTTGAGTAGCTTTACTTCAATTTAAAGTTTTCTAAAATTATTATTTCAAAACTTCTTACTTTCATTTTTATAGTTCCGATATCTTAGCATAAGCATCGAGTTTTTTATCATTTTCACATTTCTAGTTTTTGATTAATTAAATATATTAGATGTTCAAAGTATTGTAAGCATCCTTTAGTTTTAAATCATTTTATGTTATTTTTTATTTTTATTTTTATATTTCTAATAATTAGATGTCTAATTGGTGACAATTATCTGTCTTTTTACCATAAGAAATTCGATTAGGAATAAGTTTAGTCTGAATTAATATATTACTCATTTAATATTATTATTCCTACTATTTTATGAATGTTAATCAATATAATTACAGTTATTAAATGTAAAAATAATGTAAATTTGTTATTTAATTTATTTATCTTTCTTATAAGCTTTATTTATAGTTTATATTTCACTATATATAATTACATTTAGAACACTATTGCATTATAATACAATTCTAACTTTTAATTTGCTAATTACCTTAGGATTTTGCATTTACAGAAGTCATTAAATACAATTCATAATTCTTCTCAAGAAGCTTTCTTTAAGAATTTATTTTTACATCTAGTCTTTAAGCAATGCTAAACCACTATGATTCTGCAATCTAACGCAGACAGATCGAAAGGTTAGACTCCAATCTTCCTTATTGCAGCCTTATCTTCCCCGAAATAATTAAAAAGACATATTATCTCATAAAAAAACCCAAAGAGCGCAAATGACTAACATAATAACTTAGAGTTTGGCTTATTGTGCTATTCTCCTTCAATGTCATATTTAATAGTAAAAAGAATTAGATTGATTAGATATTAAGTTTTATTTATTTATCTTAAGAATTAATAAGTAATTTAAAATTTAATCTTAAACTTCTTAGCTATAAAAACTAAAATTACTTGAAGAGCTAAACATAAATGTTTTAAGATTTAAAAATAGGTAAGAAGTAAGGGCTATTTTAAAATATATTATTAAATAGTAATAAAAAATTATATCTATCTATATATTTTTATTTATTTAATTTAGCAAAAAAACTTTAAATCATAAATATTAAGGAATCAAAGTATAAAAATATTCCAGGTTTCTAGAATGGCTACTACAATTAACGAATATCTAAATGAACAAAGGAATTTGCTTAATCTAGGATATAAGATTAAGATTAATTTGCTAAAATACAAATACTTTTAAAAACTTGAAATTTTTCTAGGCTGTATCTTAGACTTAGATTGTTCATATTAAATTAAAAATTTGATTGATTTATCAAATCAGTTTAAGAAACCAAATTTATAATTTTCTAAATTTATTTAAATATTAGTAAAAAAAGAATTCTTTAACTCTCTTAAAAATTTAATTTTTAATTATTTATCTTTATTTTAGTTTTATTTTAAACTATCTTGCAAATTTAAGAATAAATTAAGTATATCTATTTATAAGCTTTAAAGACATCTCATTTACTTTTTAAACTATTAGGTATAAAAATATTTTAAATGTAGTAACAATAAATAATCAAAATATGAAAAGTTAAGAATCTTTACGTAATTAATTAATTTCAACTAAAAAAGTTTTTGGACCGAAAACTCCTTTCCGATTGCACGATCCGACGCTCTCTTTTTATGGAATAACGGGGATATCCTGTTGTGCTCCAGGCACAGCTGCTAGGGAGCTCCATCGCTATGAGCAGCCAGGCTTCAAGCCCCTACCAAGAACGGATAATCTCAAAGACAGCGTTCCCTTCAGAAAATGATTCTGACCAAGGACATTCTCAGCGACAGGAAAGGAACTTGTTCCTATCCATAAAACCAGAAAGTTTAGTCACGAAGGTCATTCTCAGTTCCCACCATCTTTTCAATTATAAATAGGAACCTTTATGTATTAATAAGTGCTTATATTGATTAGAACTAAACTAGTTTAGACTAGAGATTAATATTTACTCTCATTTTCATTTTTAAAACTGAGATAAGGCAAATTTATTAAGAGAAGTAATAAGGATGTATTACTTTTAAATGAAGCATTTGATAGGAAACTGCTAAGAAAATTAAGACAAATTCACAAAAGTACTATTTTAAATTAAATGCTTAATGAAATAGGATTATTAAACTAGAAGTTTATCCAGGGCAAATTAATAGTATTAAATAAGAGCTAATAAAACTAACTAAGATATTAGAAATAGATAAAGAAATACCTAAAATATTATGAATATGTTAAAGTAAAGCATTCACAGAACAAGATATAAATTAGTTGTTTAGGATAAGGAATGAAAAGTAGATCCTTTGATATATAAATTTGCTTTTAATTTCTGTAAAATTAATTAAATTTAGTATAGATATTAAAATTTGTTTAATAACAAATTGAAAAGCTAATAATTTTATAAATGAAAGAGATATATTTAAAAATTTAATTTTATTGATATTTTTTTAAATAATAACAAAAAGTCAAAAGTTACTATTGGAATAAAATGAAAAGCAAGCTTGATAGAAAGTGATTTTTTATTTTATAAATAATTTATGAGTTACGGTATTTATAAGAAACTCTAAAAGAGCAAAAAAACTTGCGAAACAATTGTATTGTTATCCTAAACATCTGCAAAGCAGATTAGAAATTAGAAATTATATATATTTTCAAAATTGAGTACGTTAATTAAAGATAATTAGAATAAAATACAATGAAGGAAAAAGAAATAGGGTAAGGAAATAAATATGAAAGAAAGTTAAAAGTGTACAATGATTTTTAGCATTTATAATAGAATCAGTAAAGTTAAAGTTAGAGTTAAAAAGATTTAATAGTTTCAAATATTGGAATTAGCATAAGTAATTTTTTAAAAATTTCTATTGAACAAGAGGATGGTTTAGAACTTCGTAAGTCCGTCATCCTTATTTATAATTTGAACTTTACAGCTGAGTCAGTTACATAAAGAAGTTATTTTTAAAATTGCTAAATTTATATATAATAAAATTTTTCCTATATATTAAGCCTGATTAAGTTGATTATATTTAAAACAGATCTTTTATTATATTTTTCTTATTATTTTCGTATATTTAGTTTCTTTACCACATCTGCTTGTGTTGCTTTTATCATAGATAGCAATTTATTTTTGCTTCTTATGTCTTATTAAAAATAGTTTTGCTCTATGACAATAGATACATATCCTTATTATATATAGGTCCTTTAAATAATTTTCTATTATAATTCTGCTTTTCCTAGATTTCTTTTATTTAATATTGAATGACGAAAAATAAAATTAAAGCATTTGAGGAATTTGGTTAAATTATTTATCAACCTCTTCTAGTTTTTATCCCATTTGAGAATAGGACTTATTAATAGCCTCCTCTATAGACGAAAAATTGAATGATTAGCTCTTCGCCTAATTTATAATGTATTTATTCTAATTTATTATTCTTTAATCTTTTTTATATTAATTCTTATTATTTAAGTTTTTGTTCGGTCCTACTTTTTAAGATATTAATTGAGAGAGTTCTATTGTTTCTTAGGAGAAGTTTTATTTTAAATAAATTAGTTAAAGGATTATTATTTTATCTATTAAATAATCATGCTACTAAATATTATTCAAATATCCAATTGTGTTATCTGTTAAATTAATTAATTAATTTTATTATAGAGCGCGTAGCACTCTCGTTGGTGCGCAGCTCTTTAAAAAATGTTTCATACTGACAAGAAATGATAAAATTTTCAGTACTGATACTGATACTGGTAAATTATTCAGTACTGATAAACCTTGTTCAATACTGGTATAATTATTCAGTACTGATAAAAATATTCAGTACTGATATAATTTCAGAATACTCGTAATCTTTAATACTTGTTGGAGGTTCAAAGGACATGGCAGGGTTGCGTCTCGTTGCATCACCAAAGCAGAGGACGACATATTTCAATTATGGGTACTTAAATTTCTCACCTCTAATGAAGCTCGCAAAAATAATTTCCTTTTATTTCCAGAATTAAAAATAAACGAAGCCAAGTCAAGCCAGTGTCGAAGGTCTAAGAATCTTATGTCTCGAAGCCAAACCAAAGCAGAGGAAGACATAAAGTCGATTATGGGTATTTAGCTTCCCCAACCTCTGATGAAGCCGTCCCTTGTTGTTCATCTTCGAGTAACTATGGCGATTTATATTTAATAAACAGGAGTATATAAAGTTATCATTATTTTAATGTTTGCCCTGCTAGAATAAAACTTATCAAAAGAGCTAAAGGTTATTTAGAGGTAAAAGATTATTCAAAGAATGTTATTTAATATTTTAAATTATAGTGTAAGTAAAGAAAAAAGATGTTAAGAAATAAATAAATAAGTGGATACAACTTTAACTCTGATAATTAAAAGAAATAAAATATAAAGAGCTAAAATATAATATAATATCTATAAAAATAAAATAGATACTAAGAAAAAGCTTATATCTATAAATAAATAGTAAAGCATATTATTAAATTTCATAGTAAAAAAATCAAATTTAAGAGACTTATTCTATTTATTTTAAACAATTTTTTAATTATAGTAGCTTATATTATACTTATATAATAATACTTAAGGCTATATCTATATAATGTTGTTCTTTTTTATAGATTATGTTCCTATTAAATAATTTCGTTTATAAATAATCTAAGATAAATTTACTAGTTACTTTATACTTTCACCAATTTAATTTATCTTTCTTTCATTAAAAATTAGTTAGAAGTATTCCATATAATATCCCTATAAATTTACTTTAATATAAAAAAACTATAAAATTAGTGTTCAATAAGTTTATTAAAGGTTTTATTTTCTTTAATTATCTTCTTAGATATTCTCAACTGCTATAATGTTAAAGTCTATAGGAAGTTCTTCAATTTCTATAAAATAAGTTTTTGATATATTTTTCAACATTTTAATTTAGTTAGAAAGAACTAGATTAAAAATTGTTTTTTCCATTCCAGATCTTCCAGTCTATTGTACTATACTTCTATATGATAAAAATTCATTTTATAAATCATATATTATGATATAACTTACTATAGAATTTACCTATTAAGCAATATTTTTTCTATATTAACAATAAACTTAGTAGGAAATAACCAGAATTTATACCTTTTCTGTAATAAATTCTTCTAAAATCTACTAATGATATTGGTCTTAAGTCTTTTAATTATCAGTCATAAAAAGATAGCCCTACTTATTTTAATTTTTGTTCTATAATTTCTATTTAACTTGTATCATAGCAAATAATCATAAATTTATAATTCCCTGTACTTTAAATTAAGTCTTATATAATATCACTTTTTAATTATTCTTTTTCTACTTTTATATAATAGTATTTTAATAACTCTATTGGAAGATAATCTTATTTAATGCAAACTTTTATTGGATCTCTCAAATACTTAAAGCTAAATTTTAAAATTTCTTTTTCAATTATATGTGAAAATATGCAACTCTATGTGTTGCTTGGTAAATATTATACTAGTTCATAAATTTATTCCTTAAACCCTCTTTCAAAAATTTCGATTGTTTCGTCGAGAATAAAAATTTTGAGATATTTAATCTCCAAATATCTTCTTTTGATTAAATCAAGCATTCTACCAGGAGTACCTACTATTACATGAACATTTTCTTAAATTTCTTTTATCTAATTTTTTATATTAACACCTCCAGTAAAAGCGTATGAAGATACATTTTAAAATGCTCCTATGCTCTTTATAGTATGGTCAATATTCATTGCTAATTCTCGAGTAGGTACTAATATTAAAGCTTAAATCTAGTTCAATTAGACATCTATAAGTTAAAGAACTCCTATTACATACATAATTGTTTTACCTGTTCCCGCATTAGCTTAAACAATAGCATCATTTCCTTAAATGATTGGAGTTATACCATATTACTAAATTTTAGATGGTCGCTCAAAGCCATAAGCATATATTCCTCTTAAAAGCTCCTCTTTTAACTAAAATTAATCAAAACTGTCTTCACTTTTAAATTGATTAGAAGCTTTTTAAATATCTAGCTGCTATTAACCTTCTTATTAGGCCATTTATTAGATTTATAACTATAAAAGATACTAATAAATAGAGCTACTAGTCACTTTTATCTATAATTAAAATATAAGACAAAATAATTAAATCTTAGTTATCTAAATATAGTAAACTAAAGCTGAAGAAACATAATTTTTAACTTTTATATGTATATCTTTATTTAATTATTTCCTTTACCTTTTAAACCAAATATTAATAAATAAATTCAACTATCTTCTAATTTTATTATATAGATGCTAAATCTATTCAAATAATCATATCACTAATATTTAAAGCCCTTCTTTAAAGTATTTTATAACTACACTTTACTATAATTTAACTAAAACTTAGCTAATTAATTATTGATTGAGAATTTTAAGTTAGTTTATTAATTTAAAATTGTTATTTATTTTTAATTCCTTTAAGCTTTAAAATTAGATTGCTTTGTGAAACTTTAAAAATTATATACAAAATAAATTTTAGGAAAATTGGTTTTGTGTAAGAAAACTAGATACTTTGGTATTTTAAATTTCTATTTTGATTACTAAAGTTGGCAGCTCACTAATTTGAACTAATAAAGAAGAAAATAATTTTAAATTTAATAATAATTCTAGTTTAATATAGAGAGAAGCTATAGCCAATAGCTATAGAAAATTATCTAATTTATTAATGATCAAATTTATTAAATATTACATTTAATGTTCATATTCCCTTACATTTTGCAATTTCATCTTATCTTTCCCTTAAAATGGAAATTATCTTAATTTCTTTCTCTATTTAATCTTAACAAACCTATTTATATTTGATTACTTCCTTCAATTTTATTTAAGCCTGCATAATTAAGTCCTTTAATATAAATTGCAGTTCCATAATTACATGCTTTTCTCCAAACAATAGAAATAAAATATATAATGCTTTTATTATAATTATAAATCTTTTTTATGATATTAAGCACATAATATACCATTCCAATATTATTATAAGTATTTGCTACATTTTCATTATCAAGTCAAAACTTCTTAAAATTAATCTCTAAACCCTATTGAAAATACTCTAGCAGCAGTAATAACTTTCCTATATTATCTTAATATTTTGCTTCATTATTATATACAAATGTAATTTATGCATACTCAGACTGAAAATTTTAAAGCAGTTTGAAGAGATTTTCTGAAAATAGCTCTTTTGATTTATAAAATATACCATATATACATAATTTATATAAATGCTACAATTAATATTTAAGAGTAGTACGTTAAGAATCAAGAGAATTATAAAAATATCAAGACTTTTAATATACTTTAAAGATAATTTTCTCTTAAACCTATTTAATGATTAATATATCCAATATTTCCAATAGAAGTACCTAAGTTAGAATGATTGTTTAATAAATTAGAAATGTAAGGATGAGTAGTTTTAAATTATTCCTTACACTACTTATTATTAACGATGACTTCACTCTGGTGCAAATATCCTAAAATTTAAAGAAAGCTTTCTAAGGATTTAAAGCTTTCATCTGCTTTACCGAAGTTTGTGGATTTCTATAAATTTCTCCCAAATTAGCATAAATAGCACAAATCTGTTGAGTTACTAAATTTAAGCTCTATTAAAGTCTTCTCCTAAATAACTGTAAGTGCTCGGTTAAATTCTCATCATCATTCAAAAGTACCAAGATCATTTATCGTAATCGCGATAGTTTTATTAATCCCCTTATAGCATTTTACTCTTTGCTAAGGTTTTTTAAAATATTTCTATAGCTTTCTATTTATTACCTAGATAGAATAAATAGCTCCAAGCTAAAATGGATTGCTTCAAGTTTCAAACTATTATTTCTGAGAGCTTTTAAATAATAGCAACATTTTTTTCATGACTTTGAATGACTTCTTGATTCTTACCAAGAGAAACTAGATTAGTTCTAATGGAATTGCTGAGATAGAAGCATCAATTTGTCTTGAGACTAACGAAGAAATGCGAATTTCAAGAGATTTCCAGTAATTATCTAAAGCCTTTTGTAAATCTGCATTGCCAAATAAAAATTTCCCTATATTAAAATAAATTTATACAGGATCAAAAGAAGATTCTCCTTGATAGTAATTTGAAGTTAAGAATTGAAGACACGATTTACTATAAAAGAAGTTTTAGATTTCTTGAAAACGTAAGATACTAACTAAAAGAAAAAAGTTCTAGGCTCTTTTTAAAATTTAAAATGAAATATAATTTAATGTTTCTTTCATTTTTCAGTCAATTTTAAATATAATATAAATAGATATAATAAAAAAGCCTAGAAAAAGCAAATAAGATAAAATTAATAAAAGAGTTAGATAAATTAAGGATAAAGTAGTTAACTAAGTTTAACAACCAAAATATTTTTCATTAAGATAAATGTTTGTTGGCTTTATTCATATTTTATATTCCAGGAAGTTATCATCTTCTGTTATTCAAACATGAATTTTACCTCTTTTTCCTTTTGTTCTAAACTTTCCATCAACTTAAGTTATTTGGTTTCTATAAGCCTCTTGGAGTGACGATAACCATTGATAATTAAACAATACTCACTTACTTTGTTCCAAAGTCAATACGCATCTAGGTTCATGCAATTAAACTCCTATTTTACTGATTTTTCAGCTAATTTACGATTTTTAAGTATTTGCTTCTGTATGTTTCTAGTTTTCGTTACAGTTTATTGTTTTTTATCTTATTAAGAACAGGGCTAATTAGAAGAAGATGTGGACTAAAGTTTTGGCATTTCTCGTTTCTCTCATACTTTTATGAGTTAGTAAGCTTTTTCTGAAGCTTTCTGCCTTGATTTGTATTAATTAAATGAAAATAAATTGAAGGTCTAAACTTTTATATAAAGTGTCTTTATGATTTTATTATAATTAGTATATAAGTTCTAGTACTAATATAGAGCTAACTAACTACTAGTTATTTTCTTGAAATGTGTTTTAGCAACTAAGGATTGTATATATTAGGATATGATGATAGATGTAATATATTAACTGAATTATTAAATTTTATTATTATTACCTAAAATATACCAAAATAGAATGTGAGAGTGCTATGTATTATTTTACAGTTACCCTTATTAAAGCTTTTAATTCATTTATATTGTTTAAAATATGAGGAGAGGAACTTAAGGATTAAGTAAAAATTCTAAATAAAACAGTAGTGGAGTTTAGAAATTCAAGCTAGCTTAACAGTAAAATCAGAAAGTTAAATCTAATACTATGAAAAAATCAAATGCTTAATCCATGCCTCAAAACCAAGTATAGCCTACCTTCCTAATCATAAATAGCTTATAGAAGAAAAATAAAGTTGAGCTTTAGAATCAACAAAAACATCAGGTGTTTTGGTAAAATAAGTAGGTACTAATAGAAGACAAAAATTAAAATCCTAAACAGCCATAAAAATAGCAAGCTAAAAATAAAAAAAATCCTTAATAACTACTGGAATAAGATATGATTCTAAAATACTAAAAACTAGCTAAGCAATTTAATACAGTTAAGTTACTTTATCTAAGAAAACTTTTATCTTAGAGAAAAGCTAAAAACAAAACCGCTTAACTGTTTTCTAAGCTTCCTTTACTTATGAGCAAATATGAGATTTTTCCAAATTTTGGAATTGTAGATATACCTAATAAATGGAATTTGAAACCAGGACAGTAATTAAGTCTTTTTAATGAGTAAAGAAATTATTCTGATAGTTTAAATTCCTATTGAATTATGCCTCTAACAATGAAAGAGTGAAAAAAAGCTATTGTAGATAAAAAGTTAGATCCATAAAAAATGTGCAAGAATTGCAATTCCTAAACTTATGAAATTTATATTTATTAAGGAGGTTTAGTTACTGGAGCATTCTCTTATGATTTCTAATATGCTTGCTCAAATTTTAAATGTAGACTTTATTTAGAATATAGTGGGAGTGGGGATTGAAACTCTTATAGATTTAAAATTATAAAGATTCACTTATTTTTGTTATTATCTAAAAATAAATCTATTCAGATATATCTACATTTTAAGATTTTCTAATCTAAGTCATTTATATACCTACCATGCAAAATATAAGACAGTTTAGGTAAAAATAAATATATTATCTCTTTAGTTAACTAAAGAAATAAATGAAGGATAAATCTATGAAAAAACATAAAGACTAGTCTTAAGAACTTAATTTAAATTATCATAACAACCTTAAGAATAAATAAGCTAAATTAATTCTTAGTTTATAAACATTAAACTTAAAATAATATAATATAAGAAAACTACAAGCAATACCTATTATTCATATAAATCTTTATGAGAAACTATTAAAATATAATAAAATTAATTGAAGGAAACATAGAAATTTATTCAATTCAAATAAAGAAAAATAAATTAATTAAATTTTAAATTTAAGCATTATGCTTATTTAGTTAAAATGGAATAAGAGGAGGAAATGTTTTAAGATTCAATTAATAAATGCATATTTATTATAAGTTGATTCACAACTAATTTATATAATAATAATATATTATTTTTCTATTTTATCTAAAAATCATTAAAGAATAAAATTAGCTAAACATTTATTCTGAAAAAACAATTTAAGTTAAATGAGTAAAAATTTAGCAAAAATAAAAATAAATTTAATCAGGTAATGATATTTATAATATATGCTTTTCTATACAACTTAACACTTTATTAAAGTATTAAAAGTTCAAGATAGACTTAAGAGAAAAGAGCAAGAAAGGCTTTTTAACTAGATTTGATTATAATTAAATGTAAAGTTTAATAAATATATGTATTGATTCTCTCTTATATCTTTATTCCTTGGAAATTTTCTTAAAAAGTTAAAATATGATAATATCAAAAATTAATGTATAATTTTGAAAGAAATACTTATGAAAAAATGATAAATATAAATGTTAATAATTTCTACTTTAGTTATCTAGCGAATCTAATGCTTTAATATTATTCATTTTTTTCCATACATCTTCCAAGTATTTATTTTAAATTGCATATAAGCTTTATTTATAAAAGTAATTTTTGTGAGCAAATATCTTAACTCTTAAATGACTTTTTAGTAGCTTACAAAATGATTAAACTTTTATAAAATTAGAAGAATATTTAAATTATAACTCTTAATAGCATAACTAATAACTAATAACTAAACTATTATAAAAAAAATGGAGTCTTAAAATCTTGTTCCCGGCTTTTTCTTGAGCAAAGAAGAGAAAAAAGCTCTAGAGAAAAAGCAGGCATAAAAAAAGTATCAAGAGTCTTCTTCTCCTCACTTACAAAACTAATAAAGAACCTAATAACTATAATAAACACCTCCTAAAGTAATAAAAAAAAGGAATCTAATATAATAACAGGAAAATAACTTCCATCAAAGATAATTAAAAAGGAAATAAATATTTAACAGTTAGTATTTGAAATATCCAATCTCTAGGAAGAGATTAAAGTTCTTAAGTAGGAAAATTAAGAACTAAGAAACTTATTATCGCTTGGATAAGATAACTTAGAGATTAGAATTATTAATTAAGAAAGGGAACTCCAAGCATATTGGAGCATTTAAATTGAACATAGATAAGAAACAGCAAGGCTTGGAAATATCGTATAAAAACAAGAGTTGGAGTTTATTAAGCAAAAGAATATTAGTATAAATATAACTAGTTAAACAAATTAGATGGAGATAGAATAAAAAGAGGTTATAAATCGAAAACCAATCAGATAAGTAAGGAAGAAATGCTACTACTGTAAGAGTAAGTGACATTTGTACAAGAATTGTTAAAAATTTTAGAATTTAAAGAGAAAATTTTGGCGTAAAGAATAAGAAAAATACTAGAGGCTCTATTGTAACTAGCATGGAGATATTTACAGAAGAAAATGATGTGAAGTACCTTTTGAAATAATAAAAACAAGAAATCAAAGAAACTGAGAAGATCTTAGTGAAGATAATTTCATTAGAAAGGCAAGAATGATGAGAAGTGTTGCTGATAAAACAACTTATTTTAAACGGTGTCAAGATTGGCACTGTTGAACATTTTAATTTCATTATCATAACTAATAACTAATAATATCACTTTTTATATTTATGATTTTATGCTTATGTTACTTAGTGTGCATTAATACATTTTATTATATATTTATTTTAAATAGGGAGGAAAAATCCTCTCACTACGATTGAAAGAAACTCAGTAACTAGGAAGTACTCTGTGTGAAGACATGAACAAAAATCTTGGCTTGACCAAGTATGTTAAGACCGAGGCATCAAGTAACAATATGCTGAACGATGCCTGAGATTAAGGTCTCTTTAGGGAAACATTCCGACACTGGCTCTATAGAAGAAAAGAATTTCCACAGGATGCTAGCACAGGGAAGAATGTATCGTAATACGCTTTCAAACTTTAAAAGACTTTAATTAAAGAGCTGCGCGCTATCGTAGTGCTACGCGCTCTATAATCTTAGTTTTTAATATTAAAACTATTAAATATTATTTAATGCTTTAAACCTTCATATCATATACTATTTTTAAATATAACTATTCTTAAAAATATAATTAAATCTATGATAACATTTATTTTTTAGATAGAAAACATTTATAATAATAATATTTGCTGAATAGCGGGTTAACTCTAAAATAATTAAAGTATAAGAAATACTAAGAAAAGAAGATTTATAAATAAACATAAATAGTGACTCGCAAAATGAAGATTCGTATATTAAAAAACAAATAAAATGTTCATATTTAATAATTTTAGTTTCTAACTAAAGAAAAATTAAACTTAAATGAAAGAAATGAGAATCTAAAATTAATATAAGAAATTTATTTAAACTTTTTTAGCATTTAGACCAAAAAACTGTTTAACAAATATATGAGAAAATATAATATTTAAATATTGATCAAAAGTATAATTAAAAGTATTTAGTATTTTAAGAAAATAAAATTAAAAAGGATATTAAATATATGATAAAGAGAATGAATTATTAATAATTATTATATGAGTAAAAATTTAACTTTTTGCTTTAAATTTTAGAAGTTTAATTTATTTAAAATTTCTTTTTATTAAAATCTATATAAATTTAAGTTAAATCTTAAATTAAGTTAGAATTATTTTTATAATAATTTTAGTTTAATAAAAAAAAGAAGGAGCAAGTTATTCGACTATCAAAGAATTAACTCAGAAAATAAAAAAGAAAAGCAGCGTAAGAACAGTAGAAAAAATTTTGACAAAAAGAAGAGTCAAGCTCTTCATCTGAAGGTAAAGCTATAGTTTAATCAGTTGGGATGAACGAACCTATAATTTGCAGTTAAAAAAATTATAATAATAATAAAAAAAAATTAAAATTAAAATCTCAAAATATGAAGAAATTATCTATAATCAGGGAGAAAAGATGCGAGAATTAATGAATAACATTGAAGATCAAAATAATGAACTTTTAATTATCAGATGCTAGTTAATTTAAAATTAAATCGTAACGGAATAATAGCTTTATGAATAATCGTAAGCAAATTTTAAGTAATAGCAGAATATGATTATTGAAAACGCCTCGGCTCGGATTTAAGACCAAGAAAAACAAGTTCAAACTAATAATGACACTAATTTACTTGCGAGAATTGAAAAAATTGAAAAAAAAGTATTAAAGAAATAAGCATATCAAATGTTTCAAAAAATTGCTGGTTCTGTAAATCAAAATTTAATTTGCTGAGAAGTTGTGATTCTTGAAGAAAATTCCGAAAAAAAAAGAATAGTAAAGAACATAAAGACAGCTAAACTAATTATGGATTATATAAGCAGAAATTATAAATAAGGAATTTAGAAAATGCCCTGTGGTAACCTCCCAAAATATAAAAGGTCATGGATCTCAACCATGTAAAAAAGTGACCGCTAGCATCTGGTTGAAAACCCAGGAAATGCAAACTCTTAAATTTTTATTTTTCGTTGATAATCTATCTATCTAATAATTTTAATTTAACAAATTTTAACTACACATTTTAAATATATAAATTAAGATAAAAATTATTAATTATAAATTTTTAGATGCTATAAGATATTTTAAATTTAAGTCTTAAAATTATTTTAAATTATTTATTTATTTTATTTCAAAATATAGTTATATATATCTCTTTAAAAGCTTGCCTATTATTCTATGTTGAGCTATGATTTGACTAGCAAATTTATCATTAATATTATTTATAAGTTTTATATTTTTAATATTTACGTTTCCTTTATAATGTTTTGTCAATTAATTTAACTTTTATTCAATTTTTGTAACCAACTTTTCCTTTTATGCATTTTCTTTAATGAATTCTTCTTGATTTTTTATAGCAACTCTTTTAAATAAATTGCCAACCATATAAAATTTACAGTTTTCCTAAAGCTAAAATGAATTAAATTTATATTTATATACTTCATTCCATTAAATTTTTGGAAAATAAAATTTCTAAATTTAATCTTTGCTTCTATAATTAGAATAATATTAGGTTTTATGTGCTAACTGTATTTATTATATTTAAATTAATTCCTATTAACCTTTAAGATAAATATAAATCTTTATGCATAATTGTATAGTGGATATAAATACTTGCGTATCTTCAAGTTAATTATTTTCTAAATTGCTTCTATATCTTATTAATAAGTCCCATAAATGTACCTTTAGTGACTCTTTTCATTCAATTGTTCTATATGCACATTTCAAAAAAATTGTAAATACATCAATGACTTTCTTTGCTTCTAAAATCTTGATTATTTTTGTTTTTTTTTGATGAAATTAGTATAAATATCTCAACTTACAATTTTAAATTAATGGAGATAGAAATTTTTAAAGCTTGAAAGTAGAATTATCTCAAGAAGAGTAAATATAAAGGAAAATGAGAATTTGAATAGTTTAAATAGAATTTAAAGAAAATAAAGTAGAGAAGCTTAATAATTTTAAATTATAAGAAAAGCATTTCCTTATAATTAAAAGTGAAATAATTATATTATAATTTAATTGCATTTCTATAAATAGTCAACAGTCAATTTTTATATTTTATATAATCATTTTCTAGGATTTTTGACATTTGTGAATAAGCTATAATGTATCTTTAAAATTTAATTTCAAGAAAATAAAAATTATAAAACATTTAAGCCTAAAGTAGTAATAATTATGTAATAAGGTAATATTTTAAAAATAAAAGTTAGCTTTTAGCTAAGCTATTAACTAATAAATCAAATCTTAAAACTTTTAATTTTTTAAATATAAACCTTGAGAAGTTATGTCAGTTCATTCTTATTAGTTACTTAAAGGTTTTGAGAAATATTTATTAATTCACAGGTTTCATAACTAAATAAAATTATGGAAGATCTAAGGCTATTAATTAATTAATTGTTAAAGCTTTAATTAAAATTGAAAATAGCTATCATATATAATTTACAGTCTTTAAAGAATTTAAAATTATCTTAGTCAGAAAAATAGATATATTATGTGAAGTGGCTGAAGATTAGAATTTATCATTAATAATAATAAAAATTAACATTTATTTAGCATTTTACAATTAAGTTAGAATTATACATTTTTAATTTTAATGCAAATTTAAAAAAAGAAAACTAAATTTAGACTTTGTTCTTAGTTTTAAAAGTTGAAATAAAGTTTAATAAGTTCTAGATGAAAAATTTAAAAATATAAGAGATTGAAAGTTATTTAAATAAGGTAGTTGATAATTAAAAGTTAAGAACTGATTAATAAACAAAGGAAAACACATTTAAATAATAAATTGCTAAGTTATTTTAGAATAACTTAGCCTAGCCTTTTTATCTCTACTACTTTGTAATTTATTATACTTGAATATAGTATCTTACTATATGCAAGCTTATCAGTTTCTTACTAAGTAGTCATGAAAACTTCACTTCTTACATAGTTCTTAACTCTGAAATTCAAAAGTTCTCTTGATTTTTCAAGTCTCATCACCAATACCTCAATTGTATTTTATAATTGATGAAGGTAATACAACTTAAATATAGGGTTTAGTCAGTTAAACGTATAATAATTTAAAATAAATCTAAAATTAATAGGAGTTTTATATAACAAATAGATAATGCTTAAAACTAAAGATTTAGAGATAATCATACACTATTTAACAGTTAAAAATAGGAATAATTTATATTCAAAATCAAAGATATATAGAAATACCTAGCTATTCTATATAATTAATATACAGCAGATTGTCATAATATATAGATTTAAAGATATCTCTCTATTTATTTAATAAGAAAGAAATTCTTAATTTATAGGTACCTTTAGATATAATAAAATATAGTCTCTCATATTAGATTTAGACTTAAAGCTTTTTATTTTAGTTATTAAGAAGTTTTTTAATCTATTTTATATTCTTAATAATTTAATTTCTTCTAAAAAATGTTTATAACCATATTTTAATAAAGATAAAGTATAATTGTATTAGGTACCTTAGATACTTTTTACTATTATAAATAAACATAGTAAAGTATGTTATAAATTATTAATTATATATAATTTTATACCATATAAACTTAGTCCTGACAAATTATCTAACTGCAGAATTAGTTCAAAAATAATAAGATAAACCATCAAGGATAGAGTAAAATGAAACTGGAGCTGTAAAAAATGAGATCATAGCCAAAGAAGAGCACCTGACAAGAAAAATTCCTAAAAATCAAAAAGAAATATTTCTGCTTTGGAAGCGTATGACATCTATATCGGAAATGTTGGGAACTTTAATAGAAATAAAGAAGGTATAAGACCTAAGAGTATCAGAAGAAGAAAAAATAATTTAAAAAAATGAAAAAAATGTATTGTAGTTCAAATGATTCAATATGCAAAATCAAGATTAAATTAAATTAAAAATTTTAAGGCTAATGGAGTGTTCCCTTAAAAGATCCATAACCCCCTGTATTACCTTTTACAGGGTCTCGGACTCCCCGGTGTCTCCACCCAAGTTCACTTCCGAGCTTTCCGAATGGTCTTTGAGTTATCTTTTCCCGTCATAGCTAACCATCCGAGGATGGGTAAAACGTAGTAAATTCGCTTCAAATCTTTTATCTAATTTGCATATTCTCCTTGCATCGTCTTCAAAGGTGATATTAGTTACCGCATATATAGCACTTCTTTTTGAAGAACTTTTATTTAGTAATGGGCTGTTCTTCTATTATCATTTGATCTTGATTTTTTTCGGATTGCTAATTCTCTAATTTTGCTAATCTTTATTTAATTTCTATAATTTGCTAGAAGGCATTTTCATATTTTTGAAAATCTATTCCCATTTTTTCATCTAGTCTTAAAATATCGCATTCTATTTCTTAATACCTATTATTAATGTCCTATTTTGTTATAAATTCAGGGTGCGGCTTCTCATCTTCGATATGATCTTGTAAGTCTTGTTATATGTTTATGACGTAGTGCTCGAGATTCTCTACTTTATCGGTGTAGTCGATAATGATCTCTACAAGTTATTCCTTATCTAACTTCATTAGTTATTCGAATGTATGCCTCTTTTTTGGAATTTTGGAAGGTAGTTATTTTTCTTCTGATATTTGGCAATATTATTTTTTTAGATCTTGGTTGGTGTTTTTTAGTTCTAGAAAGAATGATCAGAAGTACTATGGATCGCCTTTTTTATAAAAAAACCTTTGTTCCAATTCTCCATCTTTTTTTTTTGCAAAATCAAGACACCAAGTAAAAAGAAGGAAAACCTAGAGAAACTTAAGTTCCCAATCTCGCTAAAAATTAGGCGTCCAAATTTTTTTATTCAAAATTAAATCATCAGAAATTAAAAGATTTATGAAGAAAAGCAAGATAAATAAACATACTATTCTGAAGAAAAAAATTCAATTTCATTTTAAACATGTAATAAATTCTTTGGTTAAAGACCTCTGAAACTCTAAAAATTTTATAAGTTTATGAAAAGATGGATCAAAAAGCAAGAAAAAATTGTAAATTTTAAAATTAAAATAAAAAAAGACAAATAAATACTCCTAAAAAATCAGAAATTTTACAAATGTTTTAATCTATCATAAATATCTCACAAAGCTTGTAGATCTGAGTAATATGTAAAGCAAGAGAAAGATATATTTAGACAAATTATAAAAAAGAAAACTGACCACAGGATTTTTATATAAAATTGTAAGCAAAAATGTTAAAATTTTTTTTGACAAAAAAAAGAGTAGAGATTTAAGTACCTAAAATTTACATTTTCATTTTAGCATAGTCTAATATTTAAAATTTAGAATAATTAAATATCGTTTTAAATAATAATATATTTCTTTAAAATCTTTAAGCATTATTAAATAGCTCATAAGTTAGTATAAATACAAATACTAATTTAGCTTTTTCCAATATTTCAAAATTTCATCTTGTAAAATCTACCTATCACTTCAAGTTCTATACAATTAAATATCTTACAAATTAGTTTTAAACATCTAAGGATTTTAATTTGCTAGTTTTGAGTTTTTCATTTAAAATCTTTAAATAGAAAATGTAAATTCTTTTTCTTAGCACCTTTAAACATTTTCCTGATCTTCTTTAAGTTCTTAAGGATTTATACTCTTTCTCTAAGACTAATTTTAATTCTTTGTGAATTAAAATCAAGAAATAAGCATCTTTAATTTTCGTCTCTAAAAAGAAATAAATTTTAATATTAAAGATTTGCTTCATGCTTTAAACTATTTTAGTAATGAACAAAGAAGCATTCAATTCTATCTTTAAACTCTAATAATTCATCTTCAGTTTTTCTTCAAATTCTTCATATTTTACTTTTGATGTATTAGTTTCTGTGAGTTAACCAAATCAGATCTAAAATAGAACAAGTTCAAATCCATCATTTTTTTCTGATATTTTTGTCACTCTAAATTATCTTTAGTCTCATTTGTTTGCTATTAGATTAATAGCAACCAAAAAATTAAAGCAAGAAACAAATTTATTTCTATCTTTAGAAACTGAGCTTTAAATCATCATTTTTCTTCAAATTCCTCTGCATTATCTTTTGTCATTTTTTAATATAAGAGACCAAATACATTAAACTTAGTGAACAAATTTCTGTTAAATCATAATACTCTTTATTTTAAATCTTCATTTTTCTTCGAGTCACCTTTTAATTTTTTCGATTTTATGATTAAAAAATTTCATCAATAGATATGTGAACCTTTTTGCTTCCCTCTAAAAACTTAATTATTTTCTGATTTTTTATCTCTTTTTTGTTAATTATTAAATATTTCTATTTTAAAAATTTAGCTACTTTAAATATTTGTTGACTCACATTCAAATTATTCAAAATTCTCAGTTTTTAAATATAAGATTGAGAAATTAATTACTCTCTATTTATAAATTTATTTTTGAAGTGGATTAAGAATATTTAGTAAAGAAAATTTTAACGTAAAATTAAAAAGATTCGGAATTTTACTTTTAGCATTTAACAAGATTAATTTTTTTAAGTTTAAGGGTTTAAAATGAATGAAATAAAAGAAAAATATTTTTATTACTAAAATTGTAAAAAATATCTGAAATTTAATAACATAGTTTATTTAACTTAAAAATTAAAATCGTAAGAAATAATAATTTTAAAATTAAAAAAGCAAGAATTACTAATATAAAATTTAGGATAAAGTATGAATTTTTTATATAAAAAGTATTTTTTCTTAAGTAAAAACAAACTAATATTGATTTATAGCATAAAGAGAAAAATATAAAATTCCAAAAAAATTAATAAATAATTTAAAAGCTTAAAAAAAACATAATTGTTCGTAAAAATTTTATCGAAAAAATAAAAAAGTGTAAAAATAATTAATTTATAAAAAAGAGAAGAAATAATTAAAATGTTAAATGCAAAGTAAGAGAAATAATAAATTTAAGAATAACAAATTTGCAAATGATCTTTGAATAATAATTCGTTACTCTGACATTTTAAAATCAAAGACATAGTTAAATATTGGAATAAGTTTTTTTTCTTTATATTAGAAGTTCATTAATTTTATTATTAAAATCATATTAATATCAAGGAATGCTTGATAGCACTTTGACTCTCTTTTTTATTTCTAGTCTATTCCTATAAGAGTATTTACTATTTTTCATCCTTCAATCAGAAAAATCCAAAGTGAGATGTAAAGCCCTTCAATAAAAATGTCCATTATTCCAATATAATCTCTAAATTTTTTAATGATTTTTGATTTTTTATCCTTCTTAAAATTTCCAAAACATCTCACCGTTCTTTACTTTTAATGATTATTTAATACCAGTGATAACTTTTTTTAATGAGTTTTTAATACTTTAAAGACTATTTACTTTATTTTATTCCATTCATTTCACAGAATTATTTTATTTGCTTATTTTCAGCTACATGGATATTCATTTAAATTAAAATCACCTCTTAAATTGTTGTATTAGAAATTGCTTTTTTGAAAGCATTCTGCTAAATTTAATTACTATGATTAATTCCCTTTTTTATTAATTTTAGTAGGTACTAGCATTAAATCCAATTACAACATTAAACTTGAAATTCTCTTTCTTAGATCTTCAGTCTTTCTTCGTGGTTTAGCATTCTCCTCTAGACTTTAATTTTTTTCTTTTAATCAGTAAAATTTTCTTTTTATTTTTGCATTTAATAGGGTTAATTCGCTAAAGATAGCCAGTTCCTCAGTCTTCTTTGTTTCTTATACTTTTTAATTTTGAAACCTTCTCTTATTTTAAAGGATTGTATATCTTTTTGCTTTTTTATCTTTTACTATTTTCCTCAAATTTCTTTCTGCTAGACCAAGATAGAGTTCATTTTTTTAATTAAAAATTATTAAAATTAGATATTTAAATGAAGATAAAAAAGATTTAGTTATTGAAAATGAGATGAAGGATTAGAAATAGATTGCAATGAATAAATAAGATTTTTTCATACATTTGGTGCTTGGGTTATGTTTAAGAGTTTAAAAAATAAAAGATAATTTATTATAATTTTAAATCTAAATAAATAGGGAGGAGCAATCCTCCAACTGACATTGACTTAAGATTTGGTACTAGGAAGTACCTATGGGTGAAGAACCGAACAAGAATCTTGGAAGGAGCCAAGAGAGATGACAACGACTAAAGAGGCATTAAGCAACGTTATTGATGGAAGAAGCCAGATACTAAGGACTCTTAGGGAACATTCCGATCATGCCTTATAGAAGATGAGACTTGCAAAGGATGTTAGTACTGTGGAAGACTTCAGAAAGTAATTTTTTGAATTTAAAAATCTTTATTAAAGAACTACGCACCATTGAAGTGATACGCGCTCTTTAATCTTATTTATTTATTATTTATAAAGAATTTTAGCAAGGTTGTACAGAAACAATGGTTAAAATCGAAGAATATGTTTGCTTTTATCGATTATCCTATTGAATATTGAATTAAATACTAATATTTAAAAAAAAATTTAGATATAGGCGAAGTTATAAACTTAGATTCAAACCTTTCAAAACGTCCATGAATTTAGAATCTTAGAGATCCATTAGATTTTCAGAAATATGAACTAATTCATATTAGTGCTCTTATTTAAGATTTCTTAATGTTTAAATTTGCTGAAATAAAGCAAATTTTTAAATTTTTAAAATATAAATTCGAAAAAAAAATGAGCATAGAAAGGTAAATTAATTTAAATTAAAATAGTTAGTAAATTATATTGATCAATGATTTTTAACTTTATAAATTAATCTAAATCTTAAATGCAAGCAAGTCTTAATAATTTTATAATCAAATTTTAAAAATTGAAGATAAATTTTTCTTCTTAAAAATGCTTTATAATATTAAAAAAAAGAAGAAAATAAAAAAAATTATTAGCATAAAATAAAAGGATAATAAATTAATCAAAATTTAGCAATCATAATGAAAATATGATATTAAAGTAATTTTGTTATAAAAAGAGTAAAAGGTGAAGCTATGTTTATAGCTTTAGGAGAGAACATGAAAATTACCAAATCTTATACATGCATTTTTCCAAAAAATGATTGCTTAAGATTTTTTTAATTCGCATCCTTGTTTTTTAACAGTAATTTATTAAAGACAACACAGATGCTTGAATAAACTGTTCTTAAGTTAGTTAAATCTTGATTATAGAACTTTTTCTTTGAATTAGTCCTGTTTTTGTTGATCAAATTTTAAGTAAATCTTTCAAAAATCTATTTATTTTTGCTATATTTGTCTATGTTCTTTTAGCATTATTTATAAATATATTCCTTTTAACATATATAGCAACGTGTTTCCCTTCTTATATCTTGTTTCAAATCATTTTTTATACGTCCATAGGTACGCATCCTTATTATCCATAGACCCTTTAAATAATTTCCTATTATATTGACTATTTTTCCTGCAATATTTTATTTTTACTAAAAATGGAAACTAAAATTAAAATTCTAAAGGATTAGCTTAAACTAATAATCTATTTGTCCAGTTTTTGCTTCATTAGTGTCTAAATCTCAATAATACCCTCATCTATAGTTGGAAATTAAAGTTTTAATTATTTGGCTATTTTCTCTAGAATATATTCTAATTTTTTAAAGAGATGTCTATTGCTTCATTTAGATATATTAAATATAGAAAAAATTTAAGAATCTAAAAAAATAGTTTGAGTATAACTTAAAATGTTTTAATTCTAACAATACAAATTAAACTAAAAAAATTACCATGTTAAGATACAAAAAAGATAAATAAAGTAAAAAATTAAAAAATAAAATAGCTTAAAAGTTAAAAATTTATCAGCATATAAACTAATAAAATATAAATGAGAATTGGAAGTTTGTTATATCTAAAAAATGTTAATTATATAAAATTAACTAATTAAAGCAAACTACTTTAGTCTAAAAAAGTAAAATTAATATTATAAAAACGAAATGATTAAACTATTTTAATATTGCTATTATAAAGCAGTAATGTTAAAAAATTAAAAAAATTGATTAAAAATAGTGTTTTTCTATGAAATATTTATGTAATTCTTATAAAAAGCTATTAAGAGATAATAATTAATTTATCAAAATTAGAAAATATAAAAAAGAGCTGAGTGTAGGTAAGAATATTTTGAAATAAAGGTAAATTTATTTAAAATGATCTTATTTTATGATTCATTAAAATATTTTAAAGTAGAAAGAAAATTAAAAAATTGAGATTTAGAAGTTGAATCAATTTTATGAATATAAATTAAAATAAAAGTTATATAATAAAAAATAATAAAGTAGAGTAAAGGAATGTTAAAAAAGATTTGATATTAGAATAGTTAAATTATAAAGATAATATTAGATAAATTAAAAAATAATATTTAAAATTAATTTATCTAACTGAACTGTAATAAAAAATAAAGAAATATAATAATTGAAAAAATGGTGGGAGCTGAGAATGACCTTCGTGACAACACTTTCTGGCTTTATGGCTAGGAACAAGTTCCTTTCCTGTCGCTAAGAAAGTCCCTGGTCAGAGTCATTTTCTGAAGGGAACACTGTCTTTGAGATTATCCGCTCTTGGTAGGGGCTTGAAGCCTGGCTGCTCATAGAGATGGAGCTCCCTAGCAGCTGTGCTTGGAGCACAACAGGATATCCATTATCTATTTTTGTTGCGAATTAAAAAATAAAATAAATAATTATACATGAATGTATTTAAATCTTTTAAAAGAGATAAATTTAACTAATTTAACTTCTAATTCTTTTTATATATGGAAAGCATATTCAAAATTGTTTATTTAATATCCCTTTTTTAAATGATCTTTATAA
Organism: Loxodes magnus; assembly: GCA_946699065.1. Classification (NCBI taxonomy): domain Eukaryota; phylum Ciliophora; class Karyorelictea; order Loxodida; family Loxodidae; genus Loxodes; species Loxodes magnus. The sequence goes on from CAMPDV010000091.1 coordinate 692,788, forward strand.
TTATTTGTTAATAAAAATTTATAGAAAAAGTATAATGGATACTTGAAATAAGTTATAAACATTTGAATTTTAAAATTTAAAAGTTATATTCTTATTTAAATTGGATTTATAAGAATGATTTTTAATATTTTATATTAGAAAGCCTAGTTTGTTTTATTCACTAAACATATTATGATTCTTTTAAATGCTTGTATTTTTTAAGTATCTTTATTCATTAGCATAAAGAAATTACTTATGTAATTACTTTTAAATTGCTTTATAATTTATAGAAATCTATTCACTGCATCATCTAATAAATTTACATTTATTTAACATTTTATACCTTTTCATTTTCCTTCTTTTATCATAATATAATTTTTCTTATAAGTTGAATGATTTATCACTAATAAATAATTTATAAATAATAAACTTAAAAAAGTATTTATATATAATAAATATTCAAACTATTGATACCTCTAGTAGTTATAATGGAATGATTAATAATACTGTAAGTATATTAATACCTCTGTATATATTCTTATATAATAATATATATTTAATCATTTAGTTATTATTAACTATTTCAAACTCTCCATAAGTTATTCATTTGAAAGAAAATAACTAAAAATACTTTTTAAATAATTTAACTTTATGTTTATTAAGTTTTAAATAGCTATCTTCCACTATACTTTTAATTATAACAAATTATATCAAATTTATATTACTCTTTTTATTTAAATCAACTACCTTTTATTTTATCTTTATAAGATAAAATATTTTCTATCTTTGAAAATGTTAACCTCACTACTCATAAGTAAATCATTTTAAAGAGAACTTTTAGAACTTTTATAAGCTAAATATTTTTCGTCTAAAAATGCTTATATTTAGATTTTTTAAAAAAGCTTATAAATATATCAACTTAAAAGCTTCTCAGACAAAATTTTAAGCTTTTATTAGAATAAAAATTAGGATTATATTTGAATGATTCAAATAAAGAAACACACATAATTTTTAAAGATACTTAATTATTGCTTAATTCATTTTTCCCTTTTTATAAGATAAAAGTTATTATATTTTGTCGAAATCTATTAAAGTAAAAATTATAAGCTTAAGGATTAAGTGCTTTGTGTAAAATATATTTACGTACTCTCAGTATTTTCTCTTTTTTCTCTTTTTTTATCTTTTTATCTGAGAATATTAATATAGTTTCCAAAGGTAAGAAATCATTTTCTTTCTGAGTATTCATGAGCATTTTTTCCATCGTTCTTACTAATCTAGGCGGATAGAGGATTTATGACTCTTACTTTTATAATAAATGTAAAATGAGAGGCTTTAAATAGTTAAAGATAGATGAAAGATACATTTAAAAAATAAGGAAGCTTTATAAATGAAGAAGATCTTTATTAATAAATATTAAGATTAACCAAGAATGAAGAATAAGTAGGAGTAGAAAACTAAAAGTTAAATAAAGTTTAAAAAAATAAAATAATTTAAAAAGTTAAAGATATTGAGAGAAATATTGAAATAATAATAAAAATATTTTATGGAAATTTTATTTCTAAAAATAATAAATTAAATAAAATATTTTTTTATTTTTCAATGCCTTTTTTCTATTTTCTTTTTTTTACTAAAATTGCTCACATTTATAAGACATTTTATTAAAATTTTTTGTAAGATTTTTTTTTAAAGATTTCGTTTAAAATTTTTATTTCTAGAATTAGATGCTTTACTAATTTTATGACTAAATAACTTCTTTTTTTAATTAATTTATTATTTATTTTTTTAATATTTTTTCTATTTTTATTTTTAAAATCAGAAACTTTTTGTTGCTGATTTCAGAAATTTTTTTAGTTATTATTTTATAAACTTCACTCCAAATTTTATATGTTCGATCTATATCTTCTTTTTCATCAAATTTTTTAAATCTTAATAAGTATTTTAGTATTATAATATTTTTTCTCTATTATTTATAAATAAAATAAATAGGGAGGATCAATACTCTGACTGAGATCGACTTAAGATCTGATACTAGGAAGTACCCATAGACGAAAAAGTGAAAAAGAATCTTGGTAGGAACCAAGAGAAGACAAGATTGAAGAGATATCAAGTAACTTTAATGAGAAAGTTGCCAGATATTATGGTTTCTTAGGAAGCATTTCGATAATGGCCCACTCACAAGGGAATATAAGCACTGTGGAAGACTTCAGAAACAAAATTTAAACTTTAAAAATCTTTATTAAAGAGCTGCGCACCATTGAGACCATTGAGGTACTACGTGCTTTCTAGTCTTATTTATTATTTATTTTGCTTCTATATTTTTTAGCTTAAGTAATTTTTACGAATAAAAAATTAGTATAATAAAAATTCATTTGCTTTTATTCTTGTACTAAAAAGCCTTAATCAATTGATTATGCATGTAAGGTTTAGCATTATTCTATATTTTTTTCTAAAATATATAAATCTCTTTTTGCAAATTCTATGGTATTTTAATTAATCACTCAATAACTATTTTTTCAGTTATTAAATTTTAGATTACTCAATATAATACTAACTAAATTTTATTTCGCAGTTTTATCTCTAAATTTGATTAGCAGTTAGAGTGTGGTTTCCAGCTGATGTTTTCCTTTTAGCATGATTAATAAAATAAAATTTTTTATTTTCTTTATATTTAAAATAATTTTATGTACTATCTTTCCTCTTTTCTACTAAATTAGAGTATTAAATTAATTAGAGACAGAATTTTAATTTTATCTTAAAAAACTAATTTTAAGTATCTGTAATCAATTATTTTATTTTTTAATATTTTATTATTATTATATAATTAATTTAAATAGGGAAGACAATCCTCCAACTAAGAACGAAGAAAATTTTTGTTACCAGAAAGTACCCGTGTTTTGAAGAAACGAGCAAGAATCTTGGCAGGAGCCAAGAGAGAACTCAGATTTTGAGGTATCAAGTAACAAAAAGTTGAAAGATGCTCAGACTCTAAGACTTCCTAGAGTAACATTTCGTCCACAACACTATTGAGATAAAGTTAATATAAGGGATTCCATGCACATGGAGAGACTTATGAAAAGCATTTTTATTAATTAATAAAACTTTTTAAAGGAGCTACACACTCTATAATCTAAGTTTTTTTATTAAAAAAATTTCCTTACAGGGAAATTATCCCTCTCCGAACTACCAAACAGAATATGGATCAGAAAGTAATAAAAATGTTAAAAAAAGTTCTTAACAAGCTATAGAACTCATGATTTCGAAAGCTTTCTTCTATACTTCTCTTCTTGATTTTATAAACTCTTTCCAATTTTCTTCATAATTGTTCCGCCTTTTTTCTTTTCAATCAATTCAGATATGTGTTGGAAAGATTTACATTAATAACTCGGTTTCTTATGAGATCTCATTGCCGTTATGATTGAAAATGCTTCTTTCTCCTTTACTTCTTCAAACTCCTTTTAAATCACTTCTATTTTCTTATATCTTCATTACGCTTAGATTCCATATCAAGTTTTAGTTTATAAGAATATATTGCAATATTAACTTTTATTTGTCATTTTTTGCTTGTTATATCTAATAAGAATAGTCAATTTAGATGTTAAAGAAAGTTTTCAATTGACTTCCTGATTAATTAAGTTATCTTAATTGTTTAAGTTAACTTCCAAAAAATATTTGTTCTATTATTTTAATTATTAGCTTCTTTCTTTAGTTATGAACATCTTTAATAAGCTACTCTAAAAGAATAAATCTTTTATTTTTGTGCTTTTACATAATTTTAATTTTCCACTTTTCATAAAGTTGCTTAGGAGAGGTTTAGGAAGTTATAAATAAGGATACTATTTGCCTTTTCAGTCTCCAAAGATTAAATTTATTGTTCTATTGTTTGCTAAATTTTATTAGAAGCATTTTTATCTGCAAAATATAACCTAAAAAAGTTTATCGAAAATCAATTTTGATTCTCAAAATTAGCAGGAGCAACTTTAATTTAATTATTACTTATCTATAAAAAGTTTAATTATAAGTTACTATTGCTAATCTTTATTTTATCTTAATTTTAATCTGCCTATTAGCATTCCACTCAGAATTGTTTGCTTCTAATAAATATAGAAAATTAATGCAAAAGCATAATTTATTTATTTTAAAATATATAATTATTTATTTATTTATTTTCTAATTTAATATTAATATGTTTCAGCTAATTAACTTTTTCCTCCAAAATTAAAAAAATTCTTAAAAATAAAAACTTGTATAATAATAAATTTCAGCTTATTTAATATACATTGAAAAACTAATACTTTAAGTTTTTAATTTTAATAAATCTAAATTTTAATGTATATTTCTCAAATAATCCTATTATAATATCAAATTTCTATTTACTAATAACTAAATCCTTTTTCATTAATATTTGAATAAGCTTATTTTAATGTTTCGAACTCTTTTGATATATTTTAATTTTAAATATTTTTAGAATATTTCTTTAGAAGTTATATTTGATTAAAATATAACATTAATATATGTATTATATAAGTTTTATATTATAAATATGGTACTAGGCTATTTGTCTAACTCTTGTGCTAAATATAAAACAGAGTTAAATTCTTCTACTTCTACATAAAAATTTTAATTGGTCTCAGTACTGTCAAAGATATTTACCAACTCCTGCTGAGATTAGCGACATACGAAAAAGAAGAACTCTGAGATCTGAACTTAGGTGCCATTACTTCAAGCATTGATACAAAGTCACTAATCAGCATTTTGCATCGTTAGAGAACCCTCAAATAAGTATGGCTTATCACACAAAGCGTAACCTCTGACGAAGCTATCCTTTTCTTCATCCCTAAAAAGATGGGTTAATTTCCTTCAGAAGTTCCATCCACTAAATAAAGTTAAGAAAGCTTAAGCTTGGTAATTTCCATCTTAATATTTTTTATATAAAATAAATAAATTTTTTTTACTTTAATTTAGAAAATTTGAAGCGAAATTTTCTAGACAAAAATATGAAATTAAAAGAAAAAAATTAAAAAATTTAACGTAAGCTAATTTACTAAAAATTAAAATCTTTTTATGTTTAGAAACTATTTTTCAAGACTATAAAATTTAAGAAATAAATCAAAAGCTTAAACAACAAAAAGTAGAAATAAAAAGAAAAGAAAATTAAAAAAAAATATATAAAATGGCTTCTAAGAAATAACAGAACTTTGAACAAAACATTTAAACAGGAAAATTCTCTAAAAAATAAAAAAGCGAAATAATTACAATGAGTGAAAGTGAGAAATATGATTGATATGACGAACATTAACCACTTGGAAATCCAGAACTAAAAAAACTTCCGACACAAACTCAAATAGAAATATTATCTAAGTCATTAAAAGAGTTTATGTTTAAAAATAGATACCTCACTGATAAAGTAGAAAAATTAGAAAAACTAATAACGTCTTTACTTGAGAAACAATATTAATCATCATAAGAAATAGAAAACAAACTGGAACAAGGAATTCTTTAAATTTAATAATAAATTCAGGTTACGCCATTTTCGATTTAACAGAATTAATCAGATCCTATGGAAATAGAAAATGAAGCCTCAAATTAAAATAAACAGTAAACGTTTATTTAAAATAAGTAGTAAATTTAAATTAAATAAATGTTACAGGAATAATAGTTTAAAAGAAGAATAAAATGCTACGTGTGCAATAAATAACACCAATGAAAATACTGCTACTAACTAAGCGAAATTTAAAGAAAGAATAAATAAGATATTTTTAGAAAACTATTTAGAATATATCCAACATAAAGCGGAAAAATTTATAGAAAAAAATTCTTTAATTCAAATCTTAATCCTTGGAGAAATAATTAGGAAAGCTACTTGCAAGATGAAAACTATTCAGAATATTAAAGGATGGTGCGCTAATGAAGTGCTACACCGCCTAACTAAGCCTAGTAGAAATTCAAGATAAACTAATGAAGACAAGCTGGTAGAATAGGTCAGATGGCTGACTACTAAGGCTTTAACAAAGCTTTTTAACTTTAACTTTAACTTTATAAGAAATTATATTTCGTAAAACATAAAATTATGTGTAATTATTAAAGAAACACTAATGATTTATGAAAAATTTATTAAAAGTATTAATAAAATGTCATCAATTTTATAAATTTCTAAAATAAAAAGATAACTAAAAGTTTAAATGGTTTTATTTAAATTATTATGACTGATTAAAATATTGTATCTCTATCTTTATCTCTATGTTTATTAAAATCTTGATAAATCATGAAAGAATAGTAAAAGAAATACCTAAGTGAAGCATTAAAAAATTATCATTTTTCTTCTTTAAATTGCATTGCTAATAGGTTAATATTGTGAAAATTTAGACCTTACTAGAAAAAAATTTGATTTAAAGTTCATTGAAAAATGATTGCTTTCCTTATTATTCAATAATAAATAGATATATTAATAAAAATAAAAATAATAAAGTCTAAGCATTTCTATATTTATTATGATTATTATCATTAAATTATTCTATATTATTTTTTTTCTTAAGAAAAATTAAAATGTTATATCACCGCTTTAAATTTATGTTAAGAATTCATGTATTATAAATTTCTTAGCCATAAAAGTTTAATAATTACTTAAGAAAATTTTAGTTAAATATTAAAAGTTTTTTTTTCAATCTAATTAATTTGAAAATATTTAAATTTATTTCTTTGAGTTCTACTAAAACATACTTAAACTTAAAATTATAGCAGGTTTGAAAATAAAAAAAGGAGAATAAAAATATTTTTATTTTATTTAATTGAATATTTTTAATAAAGATAAGTTTTATTGTACAATTAGATTGATTGAAACTAATTTTATAAAGGTAATTACTAATTATCTTTAAAATTTTAATTAAGGCTTAAGTTCAATTTATTTAAGAATCCAATGATAATAAAAGTTAAGTTTAAATTATATAAAGCAAAGCTATCTTTTGCTTAAATCACTAGTTCTCCTTCTTCCTTTTTATTATTTAAGTATTGAAGTAAAATAATTCTCATTCACATGAAATAAATGCTTTTAGTTTTCTTTTTTTCCTAAATAAAATAAAATTTATAATTAGTATTTTGGTATGATTATTCTTTGGTAATAGTTACTTATAGCAAATGCATGTACTGCTTCTGTGTGAAATTGAATTCCAAACTTCTAAATTTATTTTGATTTTGAATAATTAGTTTTTAGATATTTATATTTATTCTTAAAATAAGTTTTAGCATAAGTTCTTAGGAAGTATTTTTACATTTATTTACTCTATTATATTTAGCAAAATCTTAAATTGAGTATTAGCATTTTACCTAAAATAATAAGATCTATATGTAAGAATTTTTAAATAAAAAAGTAACTTGGATTTGCATGGATTTGTCTTATAACTATATTAGCCATATGTCTATATGAGTAAAAATAGAGAATAGATTATTATTTATATGTCAATTTATCTTTAATATCAGCTCTATTAAAGACATCTATTACCTATTATATTAAATTATTTAGTTAATAAATATCAAGGTTAAACCAGTTAAAATACAAAGACTTATAATTACTCTATCTATCTTAATTAGAGTTAAAAAGCAAATTCTCAGAAATATTTCTTTTTTATAAGCCATGTAGATATATTTTAAAGCTTATAGACTTAATTTATTCATATAAGAATAAGTAATACATAAGCTTATTTTAATTTATATTAAATAATGAAGAAATAATAAGCTTCTTATATCTTCTATATCATTTTAATTTATACCATGATGTATAATATGCTTATCATACCTATACATAATATTATTTTAGTTTATTAATTTGCTATGGAAGCTACTCTATCATATATAAGCATTATTTCGTAGTTTTTATAAAATAATTAATATCAAGCATTATAACTTAGATCTATAAGAATTTATTAGTATTAGGCTTTATAAGATTCTATTATTTTTAGATGTGAAACTTAGTTGAGAATATAATAGATAATTAAGAGCTATTTAATTTAATTAAGATTATTATACCAAGGTATTTATTAAGTATATCCACTAATTTTTAATCTAGTTAGGAAGAAAAGAAAGATTCAAAGCATCAAATATCTTTATTCAATACCTAATATTTGAATTTTTTAAGCGTTCCTTTAATAATTGTCTAGTAATAGAATAATATAAATATAAGGAATTTCCTTTTATCCTAGTTAGATATTACACTAAGTTTTGATATTATTGAATTAAAATTTAAGTCTAGTAGTTTATCTTCTAATATATTGCTATCAATAACTATTTTCCTTCTTTAATAAAAATAACTAGAAGAGCTTGATATGATATTAATAAACTTACTCTGTTAAATAAAAAGGTAATAAGATTCTTAAATATCTTCAAATAGTAATTATATATGAGAAATATTAATTTAGTATTAGATTCATTATATTTAAGGATTTATTATTAAGTTACTGTTAGTTCTTGATTCTCGTTGTGTCATCATTAAAATTAGAAGATTGGTTTAGTAAAAAATGATCCAACTACTTCTCTTAGTCACCCTTACTTTTATCTGAGTCTTTTATCTTCGAGTCTTTAGCTTTTGCAGGAAATAATATTAGCTTCTCTATAGTAAGCATTGGAGTTTCGCATAGAAAACTAAATGGTACTGCTACTATGTAGCTCAAGCAAGTAAGTGAAAAAAAAACGAATAAACTATTCAAGTTGTTAAGATAAAATCCTTACCTTAACTGATTGGAGTATCATAGAAGTATCAAATAATGAACTAGATATGTAGAGTAATTAAGTTTAGCTAGAGGATCCCAAAAACTTCCGCCCAAAAATAATTTATAAAATGCTCCGCGTCCAACTAACAAAGGAAGAATAAAAATACTGAGACCTATAATAAAACATTATCTGTTAAAACCATTTCATACTGCATTTGTACTTTTAGGCCATGCATTTGTATTAACTGGAGCTTGCTTGAAAGAATCATGCTGAATAAAGACAAAGAAAAAGGTAATTGAAAAGCCTAAAAAGTAGCAGAACCATCCTAAGTATTTTCCTTCCTTTACTTTTCTAAACAAAGTCTTTCCAGGAGCGAATTGTTTTATTTTGTTTCCATGCTTATGTTCGAAATAAAGAAAGGCTAGTCACATCCCTACTATATATGTTCCTATTCTTGCCCATGGAGTGATATAAAGATCATAGTTATAATCATAATGAGGATTTTAATTAAGTAGAGACATTCCTTAATCATGCTTAACTGTTATCACCATATTGTATATTATATTGGTAAGCATAAGAAGTGATGTAGCAATCCAAGCCAAGATAGTTTTTTTACAGTAGAAATAGCAAATTATTGGTGTAATAAAGAAAAATTACATATCGTTTCCTAGATACCATAACCAACCCAAACACTCATCTTACATTTTTTTAGGGTACAAATTATTTATAAATAATGCATTCGTCCACCAATATTTACTACATTGACGCTTTGAAAAATCAACTGAACTTGGCCATAATGGGCCATCTCCCCAGTATTAAAAGAGGAATTAAAAGATGCCCATTAAAAATAGCACAGAAGGTACTAGTCTTATGTATCTATGAAGATATAGCTGTCCAAAATTTATGCTTCCGTTCTTAGGATACATTTTCTCTAGCAGTAAAAGAGTAGCTAAGAACCCAGATAAATAGAAAAATGTATCTACTGAATAAGTTCCTGCTCCTATTATTGACCACATAAATTTTCCATAGAGACTGTTATAAGTAGACATATTTATTGCGACCAATGAAAATCCAGTATAAGAATGCCCTAGTAAGTAATTAATAAAATGGATTAATCTCTTCGACTCTCAAAAAATTAACTTAGAAACCTAAAGAGAAAAGCGGCAAAAGAAATTTAGAAAAAATAATAACAATAGGAGGAGTCAAGCTCTTCTTCAGAAGGTAAAGTTATGGTAGGATAAATAGAGATAATTTAACCTAAAAACGAAACTAATCAAAAACTTTAAATTTAATTAGACCAAATGTAAAAAGTAATCTCAAATTATGAAGAAACAACTTACAACTTAGGCGAAAAAATACGGGAACTAATGAGTAATATAGAAGATTAGAACAACGAATTACTAATACTTAGAAGATAACTTATTTGTAGCAAATTAATAACGGAAGAATAACTCTGAACTTAATCATAATAAAATTTTAAATACGACACAAAAATGGAAATAGAAAAAATACCAATAGAATTAAAAACAGAATTGAATCCAGAAAAAGAAATGATTGCTACAAGTTTCATTAAAAGATTAGAAAATATAGAAAATAAATTATCATAAAAAAGAACGAAATAAAGACAATAATACAAACTTTGTTGATGTTGCAAATCAAATCAACATATTTTAAAAAACTGTTGATAGTGAAAGAAAATAAACGAATAAGAGCAGAAAAGAACATGGAGACAACTCAATAAACTATGAATAACTCCAACAGGGATCTACAAATAAAAGCTTTTTGCAAGACCACTTGAACGGTTACAGTGGTAACCTTCCACTTAATAAAAAGGTCGTGGATCACACCCACGTTAAAAAAGCTGTCCGCAGGAACTGGTTGCAATTCCAGAGAATGCAAAACTCTACTAACTTTAAGTATATTATTATTATTATTAAGAATGCCCTAGTATAACCCAACACATAGACATGACTCTTATTCCATTTAGAATCTTTAAGTTCTAGTCGAATTCTCCTTTTGTTAGTAATAGTTTCCTTAAATTTCTCATAAAAGAAAAACTTAAGAAAAATATAGCCCATTTCTACTTAGACTCTAATAGTTAGTTATCTTTAAATCTATCAGCTTGCTCTTCAGTCATATTTTGATTTGGAGCTTTAGGTTACCACTCAGGTTTATTTCCGAAGGTTGTATATTCAATATAGATTCCTATAAGTCCAAAAAGAATGAGAAGAGAAACTATAGTGACCATTGTACCAAAGCCAGCGTTGTAATCCCATCCATCAGTTATTTCTTTAGGATAAGTAAAAAAGTTAGTAGCGTTTTGAATTCCAAATCCGCTGTACAATTGAGCCATTGTATCTCCAAGTGATTGAAGATCTGTATCGTTACATATTTTAGGAACACAATATCCTATATGAAAACCAAACTCAGGTGCTGTTTATAAAGTTCAAAGTGCGTATTTTTTATCCTTTTGTAGATTACAACCATCATAGTCTCCTAAATCATTAACTTTAATTCCACTATTCCAAATGATTTGAGTTAATGCATAAGCGGAAGCAGGTTCTTGATAATGCTAGATTATATACATCATGTAATCAGAACATTAATCAGCTTTAATCTTAAAAACCAGGAATAGAAGAAGGACTATGATCTGTATTCTCATTTTTATTAATATATCTTTTCGTTTCGATTCTGTTAAATACTTTATTAATTAATTAAAAATAGTTTTCCATTATATAGCCACAAGTTAGATGATTGCATGATTATATATGCAGCTTATTTATTTTATTTAACTTGAATGCTTATTTATTTCCAGTTTATAAACACTAGATAAAGTTTAATACTAAATTGAAATAGACTTTGTTTCAACTATAGCATCATGATTGTATTATAAGCTTTTATTTATAAGTGTTATATCATATTATATAATAAGTAAGTATACAATATAATAATTCATATCTTAAATCCTTTATTCAATTCTTTCATATAATTAACTTAAAGAATTTAGTAGTTTCGTAGTCTGGAAGAAGTTAATTAAAAAAAAGCAAGATATGAGTATTGGTAGTTTAATTAAATGATTTGCTTAAATATAAATTAATTTTGTGTTTCTAAATCTACCAAAAGTTCGACTCCTCGATATTTTTCCTTCTTTTTAGATAGATTTGATTTAATAAGCTGCTTATTTGATTTCTAAGATTCTAGTTTAATTACAAGATATGCTGTAATTATAAATATTATATTTTATCCTTTATTCATTTATATAGCATTAGTTTCATCTTATGTTTTTATTTAAACTGCATAAGTATTTTATCATTCTTTTAAAAAGCAGAAGGAGTACTTTAAATTATTATCTCTATTTCTTAAACAGGATATAATCATATACATTTACTTAGATCTATTTGTTATTTCCTTTTTTATTTTCTGCTATTCACAACAGTTTGAAGGTTTAAATTCTAAAAAATTTGCTTTTTTTCGTTGCTTCTTTTTTTTTCTTCTACTATGAAATTTAAGAGATTGCCAAAAAATTATTTTCTAGTGAAACGGTATTTTGAGTATTAATAAAATAAAATAAAATAAGGTTTTAAAAAAAGAAACGCAGAATGTTTATTTCTGGACTAATATAAATAAATATAAGCTTAATTTTATCTTACTTTATTCAAATGTTCTACTAAAATAATCTGCTTTTCTTACTCAGATATTCATTCTTTTGCTTCTTTCCTAAGTTTATAAATACGAATGTTTGTTTAAAATTAAAAAAATCCTTTAAAATCGATAACTTATCTAAAATTTAGCTTTATGACTTTTTTATATTTCAAAACAGAAAAATGTATTCTCACTTGTTTACTTTTATAAGCGAAAGCAAATATCCCTACTAGTAAATTTAAATCATTTTTTATACATTTCTAATTAATATTTTTAAAAGATCACTAAGTAAATACTCTCTATAATAGATAGCTAAAATAATTATTTAATTAGAGTATTTACTTTTATTTAGCTATTTTAATACTAGTATAGTTAGATTATATGGAAATTATAAAAATAGCTTTATATTTTATTCTCTTTACTCTATATCCTAAGAGTATTATATCTTGTATGCTTATATTTATTAAATAGTAACATTATATCTCTAATATACTACCTCATGCTTTGTATGTTAGATTAAGTAGAAGTATTACTTTAGATATTATTTATCCCTATTGTCCTTTATCTTAATATTGCTTATTCATTGTTTACATTTCTTATTTGCTAGAAAAGCCAATTTAATATCCATAAGATAGAATTTAAAATAGTTTATGACTTAAAAAAGTAGCAACTATTGTCATGGGTAGTATAGATGCTTTGTTAGCTAGATAATATAATATATTTAAGGAATTTATTAGATAAAATGATAGTAGAAAGCACTATAGTCTGTCTTATAGTTATATATATCTTTGGTATATTAATATAGAAATTTTAGATATTTACTAAACTTAAAATTTTATTATTATGTTGATTTTCTCTCATAGAATTAAATATTTGTCTTTATTCTCTATTTTAGGCTTAGGAGTAAATTTTTTTTAATGCTCTCAAACGGGGATTGAACTTTATAGGAATGAAATAAAAATTTAATAAAAAACATTTAGATTATAGAATGCGTAGCACTTCAAAGGCTCAGATCTTAAAAATGTTTTTAAAGTCTCAATTTTTCTTCGAAATTCTCTTCTGTTCGTGCATTCACTTGAACTAATAGGTCTTCCAAAGGAATAAAATCGTAATATTTCCCCCAGAGATCTTAGAGCTTGAGCATCTTTCAATCTATTGCTATTGATATCTTGATTTTGAGTTTATTCTTGGCTTTTACTAAGATTCTTTAGCGACCCTTCGCACAACGGGGTGTTTCCTAGTTCTAAGTTCTTATCGATTTTCAGTGCGAGGATTACTCCTACCTGGTTAAATTAAATTAAAATAAAAAAGGAAACTAATGACTAATCTGATATATGATATATACTTAAGCTTATTTTTCGAATGATTTGACAAAAATTTACCTATGCTAATTTACTTGAAAACATTTAATAATGCTTAATAATAATTTTTAGTTTTATCACACTTAAGGATATATCTGTAGAAATAAAGATAGCTAAATTTTTAAGCGACACATTAATAATTTTCAAATTAGCAATTTTAATTAGAATTTAACTTATGCTAGTTCTTTAGTTTTCAAGCAAGATATATTAATTTTATATAATAGCCAATAACTTTGTAGGTTGCTACTAGATGCTTATTTAGAATTTAGTTAAAACTAATTTTAAAATATTTACCTAAAAAAGCAGAATTTAAAGTTATAATCCATAAAAGTTATTTATCTAGGATTTTATTTTCTATTATTCTTTTATCTTTTTATTTTAAGTTACTAGCTTAGTTAAACGAAATTCCTTTATAAACTATTCTTTATTTAAAATAATCTTCTATCTAGGAAAAATTAATGAACTAAGAAATTGTCTAATTTTAGTTTACTTATTTTTGATTTTGCTTAAATGAACTATAAGAGACAATATTCACTTCTATAATGCTTACCTTGCTAAAATTGATAATTTTTCTATTAAGATTTAAAATAATTTTATTACCTAACTATAAAGTAGCTATACAGTCAAGCTTTAATGATTATAAAAATAATGACTAGGATTAAGTAATTCAAATCAGCTACTATCGCGTTCTATTTTTGCAGTTCATATAAAACCACATGAATTTATGAAGTTTCTGTGTCTACATTTTACTTATACACGCAAATCTAAATATTAACAATCTTAATAATTAGATTTATTTCCTTTAGAAACTATTCTTAGCATGTTTCCTTCTTTTAAGTTTAAATATAGGAAATAAATAAGATATATTTGAGAAAAAGGTAATATAATGGGTTTGGTTGCATACCATATGATTATAAATAAGATTGTGTATTTCTATGAATCAAAGGATATAAATTAAGAGATTATTAACTTCTTAATTTTATATTATTTCAATTTTGTTTGCAGGCTAGTGTCTTTGTCAATATTATAACCTAACATTTTGATAATTTTGGACTTAATTTGATTCATAGTAAATCCATCCAAAATCACCACCATAGAGAAATCAAGAATATAACTAAATTAGGATTTTAAATCTAAAAATATTTATACTTTTCATTCTATTTTTAATTTCATCTTATACGCTAATATTTTAATATCATTGCTTACATTTTTTTTCGTTCTTCAAAGTGAGATTATTATTGCAGCCTTTACTTTATCTTAATCAAAAAAATTTGTATTATAAATAAATTAATTTCGTTAAAGGAATTATTAAATACCTGTTTCTTTAAACTAAAAGATATATTTAACCGATATGAGGGTTTTAAGCTTGGTCTATTTTTTAATTCAACTAAATTATCGAAAATTATGAATAAACATTTAATCAGAAAGTAACTGATGAAGAACTTTAAAATTAGTATAAAGGATATTAGAGAATAGATATGGCTTTTAATTAAATTAGCTTCATGTAATTAACTATATGTATTTATTTCACTATTTTATCTCAGAAAAAGGAATTAAAGCAGAGTTACTCATACAACTATGACAGTATAAATATGCACTTATAGCACACCCGTTATCTATTGGGATTTTTTTACATTTCTCTGATTTCTAAAACTTAGCGACTCCTCTTCTTTTCCATAGAGATTCTTGAGAAGGTATTTAAAATGAATCTTTAAAATGCTTACTTATTTCTTTAAAGTCTTTTGTCTTTAGATTTTATTGTAGCTTCTGCTCAAAGATTTAGAAAGGTGCTTTTTTTATTGACTTTGATCAACTTGGATCTTCGCATGGAACTTTCTTTTTGGTGGTAACATTATAGAGCAGCTACTTATTATGCTGAATAAAATTGTAGTTATTCTGACTTTAAATATTTTTGCACAGTGAAAATACCTTCATTCTAGATTAGTCGAATGAAGTTTGCTCACTCAATAGCATTTTCTTACTATTTGACTTATTCTGCTTATTTTCATATTTTATCTTCTATTCAAGCAAATATTTTTTATTTTATGACTGAATTAATCAGTTTTTAGGAGCCATATCCTAGAATGAATCCATGATTCGCTTTTTAAATAAGTTGAGTTCCTTTTACTTCTGTTTAAGAGTCTTTTTAAGAATTAATTTTTCATCTTTTATGCTTTCTAAGTACTCTTTATCTGATTTTATTAGCATTTTTTCTTAATTCTAAAACTTAGAGGTTTCTGTTGAATGGATACTTGAAGAAGGGGAATGAAAAACAGTCATAGTTTAAACGTGTGTTTACCTTGAACTAGGAGAAAGAGGATTAAATGAAGTATGATTTATTGTAGAATTTGGGGAAAAATATTGTGAGCTTGGAGAGATTATTTAAGCGCTATGAATTTGTCGTTCTGATTTCTTTTTTTAGATTTAAAAATTTGCATCTTCAAATGAAGTTATAATGGACATCGGATGACTTTGGAAAACTTTATTTTTAGGTGTTTGCTAACTTGAAAAATATCCAACTTCTTTACTTATAATTCTATCTTAAGGTTAACAATATTAGAAATCATTATTTTTAGAAGCAATATAAGATGAGTTTGGTCTAGCAGGCTTAACTATTTTTTTATTATCCATAATCCTCAGTCTATAAGGAGGGATATTAAATTCTCTGTTGGTCTATTTTGGGGTAAATTTGCTCTCAAAAGTAGATAATAATTTTAAGTTGTTCATAGTTTATGATCTTAATGAGGATCTTTTAGATTCCATTATTTATTTTGTTAATAAGTTTCATTTTGCTTTATTTAGAAAATTACAAGTAATAAGAAAATCAGGCAATATCACTACAATATTAAATAAGCTTTATTTATCTTAAAAATGCTAAGTCTTTAATCGGGTTCTTATACTATACAATACTTTCTGTCTAACTTTTTTAAATATGATGGCATTTACTAAAGCAGATGATGTTACTAAAGTCTAAAGCATTATAATTATAAAAATAGTAGTTATAAAATTGTTAGGAGACTTTGTCCTTTAAAGTAAAATAGTTAAATGAATAAAAAACTAATTTGCTAGCTTATTTTATATCTGATATGGTAAACTTGATTACATTATTATCTCATTTGATGCTGCTCTCAATTTTAATTTAATAGGTATAATTTCTATTCTTTAACTATATGAGGAAATATCTATAAAGGTTAGTTTCTTGGTAGCATAACTAAATCTTTACTCTTAAGTTAATAGTTAAATCTTTATAATATAGAAGTTATCATTCAACATGAATGTGCTTCTACTTTCTTAAGTAGACTAAAATGTATAATCTAGATATGGTAATTAAGTTATTTAGGGAGATTAAACTTAATTATTTTCTAGATTATAAGAATAAAAAGGTTTATAGTTATAACGAAACTAGCTCCTCTTAGTTAATGCTTGCTACACTTATTTTCCAAAAGCTCATTTCTTAGATTAGGCTTATCTTTCATTATCTTTTAAAGGAGAAACTTATTTACTCAATAGATATCTTTTCTTATATCTAAGCTGTTCCTTTGATTTGCATTTTAAGATGGTATAAACTAAAGCTGTAGCTTGATAGAAATAAATGATTAAACTAAATTTATGTAATAAAATACAAATTATAGATAAAGAGAAAATCTACTCTTAACCATAATTTTGAACAATTTAGACTCATAAAAGTAAATTTGTCAGATGTAAGATAACTAACGAGGCAAATTAAGAAACTCAATCAAATTAGAAAAATCTAATCGCTATTTAAATGAAAAGTTAAGATAAATGATTAGGAAAATTACAATAGAAAACTTATCTTACTAGCATATTTGAAGAGATAAACTCACTTACTCTTTTAATTTATACTAGAAGGGTAAAATAAAACAACTGTTATATAATAATTAGTTGATAAGATAAGAGTTATAAAGAGTAAGTAGTTAGTTTTAAAAGTAAAGTGAAGAAGAAAAGTAGCATTTTAAATACTTAAGACCTAAATAAATTGATTTATTTAATAAAGCAAATTTTAAAATTCTTATAACTTAAGTCTAAGCATTTTTAATTTAAAGGAAGATTAACTTGCTAAGTATTTAGTAGAGAGTTTGCTGTATAAGATTAATTGGTATGTAATGAAATGGGGAAGTTTTGATTGTAATGAAATATAAAGTTGGTTGAAACTTACTATTCCATTATAAATTTTAAAGGTAGATAGACATATTTTTTAGGTAAATAGATTATAATTCTTTATTTATAATAAAATGAACTTCTATTTTGTCCCTTATGAGTAGAAGGACACTAGAAATAAAATTGCCATCGAAGCTGATGCTTCTGACAAATTTGAAGATATATTAGTACAATTATCACTGAGAGATAATAGTATACAATATGAGAATTGTGCCATATTTTACGAAGGACGTCGATTAGATAAGAAGTTAAGTCCTTTGGATCAAGGTGTTAAAGATCAAGCAATTATCCGATATTCAAGACAAGGAAGATTATGTTGTAGTTGCTATATATTTTGAGCTAGGATCATATCACAATCATTTTACATTTTATCATTTCCTTATAATTTTTTAAGTCTTCAAAGGCAATTAATTAAGCTAAGCAAAATTTAAAGTTTCTAATCTTAAATCTTCTTAATAACTTGAGCAGCTAATATTCTCTAAGATAAGTCTATAGCATTAAAAATAAGTTATAAGGAAATAAATACATCAAACTAGCATAAGCTAAAGCAGCAACTTTGTTATAAGGTAAGTGAACTATAACTATTTTTCAGTACTTCTCTATATAATGAAATAGATATCTTAAGCCAATAAAGGAAAATAAGTCTAATAAATAGCCTCTATAATGATTTAGGTTAGTTAAGCTTAATATAAATTATATAAATAAATAATTATACAAAAAGAAGGATAATTTTATACCTAACTAACTTCGTCATTTATTCTTCATTACTAATTCAGAGAGGAAAATAATAATGTTATGATTTACCTAATTTATAATAGCTAATTTTAAGAGGAAATCTAATAATTTGTGATCTAAACTATTACTTAATATCCAGGAACGACAAAATTTATATGAAATGCTAATTTTTATCAAATAAGCTCTTAAATCGTTTTGAGAAATGCAAGACTATAAATTAATATCACCATAGCCCTACAAGCTCTTCAAAGGGATAAGAAAATATTAATATTATGCAATATAGTATTTCCTAAAGATATAAGTAGCTACTAAAAATCATAAATATAGTTAATTTATTCAGTTGTCTAAAATAGTCATATATCATATTAAAAAACCTTTAATCCTGCAATATTTTCTTAAGAAACTAATTCATAAATAATCATCTAAAGTCTTAAAGTATACCAAAAGACAAACTAACTAGCTTGTAAAATTTCTAAAAATCTAATTAATAAGAAATAATTACTAAGAGTTTAGTTATACGCAAGGATGTAAAATTTAAAAGCTCTTCTGTACATCTAAAGTGCTTTTTTAGTGTCTAGATATTTTTGATTATAGTCATTTAAAACAAAATGAAATATAATATAAAGGATAGATTTAGTAAATTGAAATATTAAACTAGAAAGTTACTTGCTAGTAATAGTAATAATTTAATTTAAAAGTTATACCACACAAGAAATTTCATTTTTTGATTCTGAATCTTTTCGGTCTACTAATTAATTTGCACTAACAAACTGCTTTTTAATATCTAAACTAAAAATAGTTAGGTAAAGAAGCATCAGGTAGGCATGAAAATCATCCTTTTGATGTGCTAATATAATTTAATCCTTAGAAAATAAAAATAAAATTTAAGTTCTGAAATATGATTTTCAGATCTTATTTTAAGAGCAATCTATTAAGTTTGAAACTAATTTAAAGTGAAGATTATAGAAAAAGGTTTATTTAAAATTAAGGTTCAAACAAATATGCAAATATAATTAAATTAAATTAATTTTCCTAAGTTCATCTAATTATTTTAATAATTTAGCAATATTTTTATTTTGTTTGATATTGATTATTTAATTATTATTCAAAAATTGCCTAAAAAAATTATTATTAAATAGAGAAAAGAAATGAAATTCGTTTATTAGGCGAATAAAAGTAAATTATGCATTGCTTAAATGTCTCAATTAGAGGTGAAATTTAATCTAAGTTCGTATAATCATTTTATTAAACAAAATCCATTTTTCAATCATTTTTATTATATTAAATCTAAATTTATTTTTAAACATTTAAGGGTAAAAATGGGAATGAGATTTATAGGATTTCTCATCTTGCTCATAAGCTAGATTAAAGCTGATTAATGTTCTGATTACATGATTAACTTAATCTAGCATTATCAAGATCCTGCTTCCGCTTATGCATTAACTCAAATCATTTGGAATAGTGGAATTAAACCTAATGATTTAGGAGACTATGATGGTTGTAATCTACAAAAGGATAAAAAATACGCACTTTGAACTTTATAAACTACACCTGAGTATGGTTTTCATATAGGATATTGTGTTCCTAAAATATGTAACGATACAGATCTTCAATCACTTGGAGATACAATGGCTAAATTTTACAGCGGATTTGGAATTCAAAACGCTACTAACTTTTTTACTTATCCTAAAGAAATAATCGATGGATGGGATTACAACGCTGGCTTTGGTATTATGGTCACTATAGTTTCTCTTCTCATTCTTTTTGGACTTATAGGAATCTATATTGAATATACAACCTTTGGAAATAAATCTGAGTGGTAACCTAAAGCTCCAAATCAAAATATGACTGAAGAGTAAGCTGATAGATTTAAAGATAACTAACTATTAGATTCTAAGTAGAAATGGGCTATATTTTTCTTAAGTTTTTCTTTTATGAGAAATTTAAGGAAACTATTACTAACAAAAGGAGAATTCGACTAGAACTTAAAGATTCTAAATGGAATAAGAGTCATGTCTATGTGTTGGGTTATACTAGGCCATTCATATTCAAGTACGATTTAATTTTCGATAAATTTTTCTACTTAAAGTTAACTATATAAGTAATTTATGTGGTCAATAATAGGAGCAGGAACTTATTCAGTGGATACTTTCTTCTTTTTATCTGGGTTTTTAGCTACCCTTTTGTTATTAGAAAAGATGTATCCTAAGAATGGAAGCATAAACTTTGGATAAATATACTTACATAGGTATATAAGATTAGTACCTTCTGTGCTATTTTTAATGGGCATCTTTTAATTCCTCTTTTAATACTGGGGAGACGGACCTTTATGGCCTTCAACAATAGACTATGGAAAACATGCATGCAGTAAATATTGGTGGACGAATGCATTATTCATAAATAATTTACATCCAAAAAAAAAGTAAGATGAATGCTTGAATTGGTTATGGTACCTAGGGAATGACATGCAATTCTTCATAATTACACCAATAATTTGCTTCATTTATTGTAAGAAAGCTTTAGCAGGTTGAATTACTACAAGTCTTCTCATGTTAGGTAATGTTTTATGATGCATATCTATAACTATAAAGCATGATTAAGGGGTAACTACTATTAATTTTAATCCTCAGCATGACTACAACTGGGATCTTTATGCAACTCCTTGGTCTAGAATAGGAACATATATAGTAGGAATGTGGTTAGCCTTTCTTTATTTCGAACATAAGCATGGAAACAAAATAAAATAATTCGCTCCTGGAAAGACTTTGTTTAGAAAAGTAAAGGAAGGAAAATACTTAGGATGGTTCTGTTACTTTTTAGGCTTTTCAATCACCTTTTACTTTGTCTTTATCTAGCATGATAATTTCAACAGATCTGTAAATAGATCTAATCCTTGGAATAAAACTGAGTCCGCAATTTGGAATGGAGTAAACAAGTAGTTTTTCATAATAGGTCTCAGTATTTTTATTCTTCCTTTGCTAGTGGGTCGCGGGACATTTTACAGAATATTTTTGGGTGGAAGTTTTTGGGATCCATTAGCTAAATCGAACTACTCAACATATCTAGTACACTATTTAGTTATCTTTTGGTATGAAAATTAGCTAAGATAGGGATTTTATCTTAACAACATCAATTGCTTGTTTATTTTCTTTTCAATAGCTTGTTTGAGTTACATAGTAGCAGTTCCTTTTAGTTTCCTTTGCGAGACTCCTATGTTAACTATCGAAAAGTTATTATTATTTCCAACATAACCAAAAGGAGAAAAAGTAAGTGATACGGGTAAATATCAAAGTGATTAGGAAAAGCAAATGGAAATCTTTTTACTTAATAAATCTTCATTAGATGATTCTACAAATGGAAAGACTAATGGAAGTAAATGACTAAAAACTTAAAATTAATCATTACTTTATCTCTCAATTCTAAAATTATATCTCATATATTTGATTTCTTCTTAATTAATGATTTCATTTTTTATTATTTTTGAATGCTGCTTATTTAGCCTTTTATTCAAAGGTTCATAATAGTTTTTTAAATTTCTCAAATGAATTTCCTTTAAAAGATTTTTCAAACTATAAAATTATTTAATGGTTAACTAGATAGGATTAATGATTTAATAAGTATGTTTTCTTTATAGCTCTTTTTAGTTAAAATGCTTTAAGCAATTTCCAAATAAAAGCTTAATGAGATTATTTTTTAGTCAATAAATTTAATTTAAAATCCATTATTTTAAAGTTATTTAAGCAGATCTTATCCAGTTGAGTTCCTATTTTAATTCATTCCTTAATTTATATAAAATTTTGTTTTAAAAGAATAGAAAAATCTTTTACTTCTTTTTATTTTTAAACCACTTCAAACTAAGCTTATTTTATTTAGGTAATAAAATACCTTTATCTAATTATGATAGTATTAATATAATAAGCAATTTAAAGCTATCAATATACTGTCAGTCTTTCTAAATTATTTATTACTTGCTAGCTCAATTCACTTCACTCTTAGATTATTAAGTTTCTTGCCTATTTGATTTTTCCATTCTATTTATTCTTTTATCTTTCTTGTTCATTATATATTAAATAGTTAAAACCTAGGCTTATATTTTATTTTCATCTTATTTACTAGTTATATATACATTCCTTTAATATATTTTAGCTTTTTTTATTTAAGTCTTTAATATTTTTTTATGATGACTTCTATAATTTTATCTTATACTTATTTGTAACTTACTTATAGACATACTGCTACTATATTATTTTTTCTTATCTTTTACTTTAGTTCTATTCTTCATTCAAATTAGCTATTTTTCAATTTCGTTTCTGGTTTCACGTTTTAGTATTTCATTTCTCTTTCGTATTAGCTTTTGATTTTATAATTTTTACTCATTTATAGAGATTAATAAATTTCTTTTTAAATATGTGTTTTTTCACAGGGAAACTCTCTTAATTAGCCTTTAAAATAATTTAATGTAAATGATATCTTCAGAAACTCTAGAAACTATTTAAAACTATATAATTTCAGATAATTCACCTTAAGATTATTTATTCAGGATTATTGCCTTATAAAGCTTCCTCTTTACTTATTTATTGTGTTCTTATATAATAAATTCTAAATAGGTAGAAATAACGAATATATGCTTAAAATGTAAAAGCTTTATAAGATCTAATATAGTTATTTTTTTTAGTCTCTTGATATCTTTGAAATAGACAGTTAGGCGATTAGGATATAATCATACTTTATATATTTTGTGGTTAAATGTGCAGAATTTAGTCCCTAAACTCTTTTACTTGATAGATTTTTTGGTTAATGTGACAAATCCAATAATATTTAAAGCTTACTATCACCTAAATTTATTAGAATGCATAGAAGAATCTCGCTTCTAGAGTTATTAAATATAAGAGTAATACTTGGTATCTATCCTTAATCATTAGCATAATTTAAATTTATATCTCATAGTTAAATTTTCACTATTTAGCAAAGAGAAAAAATTGAAAGAGTCATATTTAATCCCAATTTTCTTTGACAGTGTATAAAGAAAAACATTCGAACTATAAATGATCTTGATCACTGAGCTAGTGCTTTTTATCATCTATTAATTACTTTTATAAGCATATTATTGATTATTATTATTTAAACTATAATAAAAGTTAGAATTTCCTTTCTTCTAGAAATACAACCCTTATTTATCATTTTCTGATGTTTCCTCAAAAGGTTTCTAGATAATAAATTCGTGTTCTACTATTTCTTAAATATTAGATAAGTTAAGTCATTTCTTATAAAAGATTTATCTACCTAAATTACAAGGAATAATCTAGTTTTAAACTGTTAATTATATAGCTTTTGCTATATCAATGTGCTTTAAAGTCTAAATTAGTTCCATTCAATCTATTTAATTTAAAATGCTTTTTTGCTTGTAAAAATAGTTTTCTTAAAATGACTCTCATTGAAAATTCATATTCTATCATCTAATTATAGCGTATATAGTTATTATGCAGAAGCTTATTTTTAACTATTATCTAATTGCTTAATTAATGTATAGTAAATTTTTTCTTTTATTCAATTATTTATCTAACAAGTATAGCACACTCTTTCCACACCAACTTTCCTCCAATCACTTAGTCTCTACTTTTACATTTAAGAATTATCAAACAGATTAAAAAAATGAATTTATGTATTAAAGCATATTTAAGTTTGTTCTGATGCTAAGAAAAAAGCTACTGAGAAGAGTGAAGTGATACCCCTTTCTCCTTAATTTCTGACTAATAAAATTTCCAGAGTGATATTAAAGAGTCTATCAATTAGGACTTTAATCTTCAAGCATTCTATCTATATTTCTATTACCCATAATCTTATTTAAATTACCTATTTATCCTACTTTAGTATCTAATTATTCTTACTAGGATTATATTTCATTTCTTCTTAAACTAGATAAGACAGTTAACTTCTACCTGATACTATCTTTTTTCAAAACTTCTAATTTACATTCTTTTAAGCCTTTCATATAAATAAGAGTGGTATTAGTTAGAAAAGCTACTAATACGTAATTTATTATTTTAATTGGCAGCTTTATTAAAGAGGATGCCGTTTGATTAAAATTTTACCTCCATTTATGAAAGTTTATAGCATAAATGCTCAGATGATATTTACAGTTTCCTATTTTTGATAGAATATTGAAATTTCATGTGATTTAATTAGCTATAATTAGATGCTACTATTCGAAGAGACAAAGGAAGGCTTTTTTGTAGTTTACTGAGATGTATGGAAGGACTATTCTTAAGATAACTTATTTTATAAAGATACAAACTTAGAAAATTCTTTTTTCTTAGAATTTCTTTATAATCGCTTCTCTAAAGCTCTATCAAAAACGGCCAGAAAAGCTTATTAAATTTAACTAATTGAAGTGCATAGCACTCTTTAAGGTATTTTACTTAAAGAGTAATGTTCGTATATAATAAACTAAGTAAATCCTTATTAACTTGTGATTAAATTAGTTATATTCTTCAATTTCTTAGCTTAAGAATGCTTAAAATTAAGTTTAATCTTAATAAATAGGATAAGGAAGATAGATATATCTTTGCTTATTACATCTTTCATTTTGTACTTGTAACTCTTTTTTTGTCTTTTTGGTGATGTTTAAACTTTGATTATTCAGTTTTCTTTCTTAGTTAGAAACTTGAAATTGGACTCACTATTTAAGGTATATCTTCTAAGAAAATAGGAATATGAATTTACTTAATAAATTTGATTCTTTCATAAAGGATTTTAGACCTAAAATAAAAGAGTTTATACAAGCTTTAAGTAATCAAACTTCTATGAGAAAGCAGATAAGCTTATAAACTATTAAAATAGTATATTAGCTCAGCACTAATGAATAAATAGTAAATTAATGACTATTAAATATACCGAAACACTTTCATTAGACTTAAAAAAGAAAATCTGCTTTTCATAATTTAAAATGG
Source organism: Loxodes magnus (assembly GCA_946699065.1). NCBI lineage: Eukaryota > Ciliophora > Karyorelictea > Loxodida > Loxodidae > Loxodes > Loxodes magnus. The sequence goes on from CAMPDV010000091.1 coordinate 718,334, forward strand.
TCTATTCCAGAAATGTATGGTAATATAGCTATTAATTCTAAAATAATTGCAGATGTGTTAAGATGAAAGTGTCTTTTTAACTTTTATAAAGCTTTTTAGATCTATATCAAAAAAAGGTAAAAGTCCTATTATAAATTTTAAAGATGATGCTTATAAGTGAAAAAATATGACCAATAAAGGTTATAAGGCCACTGCTCCTCTAAAAATCCCTTCCTTTCATTCTTATTAAAATTAACTTAATTAGCTTTAAATTATTTTTTTAGGGGAAACTAGTTAAAATTAAAAAGCAAAAAAAGAAATTTTATCTTGGCTTTAAGCTATGTAATTCTATTTCAGGATAATTGATAAACATCGTATAAAGTAATTGTATTTTGAGACCTCTTAGCACCAATTTAATTCTTAAAATAATAGCCTTTTTATTAGAAATCAAACTTTTACTCTTTTGTTTTATTTCCATTCCTAAGATTTACTTTCTTCCTTCTAATCAAGTTTAAACACATATCCTCCTACATATTTTACAAAATAAATCTAATATTTAATCCTATTCCAAACTAAGAAACATATCTACAAGAAAAAAGCCTTCATTCATTATTAGCCTAATTAGATAAGCCTATAATATGCCTATGTTTTGTTTATTTAATAATCATTAAAAATACGTAAAATTAACTTATCTTAAAAGGCTTCTTAAGAGTATGATAGTTATAATAGAGTAAAATTTTTGATTGAATTTCTAGCAATTAAATTTATCTAAATTTAAAAGGATAATTAAGTGATGATGGTTTGCTTAACTTTCAACCTTCTATTTTTGCTAATTAGCTTAACTCAAGCTTAATAGTGCTTAGATTACTTGATGAATCTTTTCTAGCATTTCCAAGATCCTGCTGCTGCTTATAATTTGTCTTAAATAGTTTGAAATAGTGGAATTAGAGCTAATGATTTAGGAGATTATGATGGTTGTAATTTATAAAGTGATAAAAAGTATGCATTATGAACCTTTAAATCTGAAAATCCTAAGTTTGTGTTTAATATTGGTTATTGTTTCCCTAAAATATGTAATGATACAGATCTTTAGATAATCGGAGATTCAATGGCTTAGATGTATAATGGATTTGGCTTGTAAGATTCTTCTAACTATTTTACTTATCCAAAAGAAATAACTGATGGATGAGAATATGACGCTGGCTTTGCTATTATGGTCTCTATAATCTCGTTACTAGTTCTTTTTGGCTTGATAGGCCTGTATGTTGAGTTTACGTACTTTGGAAATAAGCCAAGTTGATAGCCTAAAGTTCAAGTTTAGTAGATGAATGAAGATTAAGTAGAGAGATTTTAAGATAATTAACTCATAGAATCCAAATAGAAATGAGCTTAGTTTTTCCTAAGCTTCTCCTTTGCCAGGAATTTAAGAAAGTTGCTATTAACTAAAGGATAATACGATTCTAATTTAAAGATACTGAATGGAATAAGAGTAATGTCTATGTGTTGAGTTATACTTGGACATTCTTACTCAAACATTTAAAATATTTCAGTTAACATCTCTTCTTACTACACTCTGCCAAAGTAATTTATGTGGGCTATTATAGGAGGGGGGACGTATTCAGTAGATACTTTCTTCTTTTTATCAGGATTTCTAGCCACTCTTTTACTTCTCTAAAAAATGCATCCGTAGAATGGGAAAATTAGCTTAGTCTAAGTTTATTTACATCGATACATTAGATTGGTTCCCTCTGTTTTGCTTTTAATAGGAATATATTGTTTCATTTTCTAATACTGGGGAAATGGTCCTCTTTGACCCAGTTAAATTATAAGAGCCAAACATTTGTGTAGTAAATATTGGTGAACAAACGTATTGTTCATAAATAATCTACATCCAAAATTACTTTAAGATGAGTGCATACCTATACTATGATACCTAGGAAATGAAATGCAATTCTTCTTAATTACTCCAATAATTTGCATCTTATACTGCAAAAAAACTAAAGTGGCTTGACTTGCTACTTTCCTTTTAATGCTTGGTAACATTCTATGAAATATATCAATAACAATTAAGCATGATTAAGGAATGTCTTTGCTAAATGTTAATCCCCATTATGACTGAAACTGAGACCTTTATACTACTCCTTGGGCTAGAATAGGTACCTACATTATAGGGATATGATTAGCTTTTCTTTATTTTGAGCATAAGCATTCTGACTAAATTCAATAATAAGCTCCAGGAAAATTGTTATTTAGAAGGTTAAAGAAAGACAAATACCTGGGATGGCTTTGCTACTTCTTAGGTTTTTCAATCACCTTTTTCTTTGTCTTTATTTAGCATGATTCTTACAAACGCGCTGAAATAGGTACTAATGTATGATCCAAAAGTACAAATGCTATATGAAATGGATTTAATAGATAATGCTTCATTTTAGGACTCAGTATTTTTATTCTTCCTTTGTTAGTAGGAAGAGGATAGTTTTATAGGCTTTTTTTGGGTGGGAGTTTCTGGGATCCTTTAACTAAGTTGAATTACTCAACTTATCTTGTCCACATATTGGTTCTAACATGGTATGAATTTTAGACCAGAAATGGATTCTATCTTAATAATATCGACTGTATGTTCGTATTTTTTTCCCTTACATGCTTGAGCTATATAATAGCAGTTCCTTTTAGCTTTCTATGTGAAACTCCAATGCTAACTATAGAAAAACTACTTCTTTTTCCAGTCGAACCACAAGATACAAAAATTATTGAAAAAGTAAAAAAAAAGACAAATCATGAAACTCAGTTGGATGCTTTTTTACTGAGCAAATCTTCTTTTTCGGAACAAGAGAAAGGACTAAAGGCAAGTAGAAAAAATTGACTGTAACAAGTTTAATTAAATAAATATAACTTCCATGCTCTTCCACTATAAGCATTGAACATATATAAATCTTAGCTTAAAAATTATAAATATCAACTATTATGTTTCTAGCAATGGAATTGGCTTAGAATATTACAAAGAGCTTCCAATACTTATTTTATAACTTAAAATATCAGACTTTAAGCCTAGCAAAAATAAGAAAGTCCTTGCATTTTTTTAAAGATCAGAAGCTTGAAGTTAATTATTTTACTTCTACTTTAATCTTATCCCTCATAATTGAATTCCCTCAACAATCCTTTGATTATTCTTAGATAAGAACTAGTCTTCGTAATAAATACTAATTAAGAGGAAGTGTATTTAACTATCAGGAGCAAACTTAACTATTTGTCAAAGCTATTATAGTTATAAATATCTCCTTAGTGCTTAAACTTGATTAAGATGATGTAGAATATAGTTAATAAGTATAAGAGATAAATTCATTAAAATACAGCACAAAAAAGTCTTCTGTATTAAGTATTAATTTCCTTTATTTCACCACTAAAAAATAAAAAGTAAAGCCTTTTAATTATTTCATTAAAAGGGATATTTTTTTAGAATAATTAAAGCTATTAAGCTCTTAAAAAACACTTAGTGTAATAGAAAATACCCTCAATATCTTAGGCTTAATAGTCAGAATATCAAATTGAAAATTATTGCAAAGAATGCTGATAAAATTTTCCATTCTTAATGCTTAAAGTTAACTAAAACTTGCAGATACACTTCACTTGAAATTAAACTGAAAAATTTCTTTTTTTGGTTTTTATAAAAAGCAAACATAATTAATTGGATAAAATAAAGGAAACATTTAACTATTAACTTAGCTTTTGAAATATATAATTAAGTAATTTAAAACCAAACTTCGATTATATAAATTCAGTTCTTTATTTTCTGAAAATTTTTGGATAATTTGTAGCTGAAATAATTTGGAATAAAGGAAATGAAATTTATTTGATAAAATATTTAATTATAATTAAGTCATCAGGATTATTTGTTTGTTTAATAAGCTAGTTTACTTATCCCTTTTCTCCTAGCTCTCCGATCTTTATAATTCTCCTTAGTACATTTCAATCAATCTAAATTTATTAAATAAGCCAAAAGAGTTATTATTAGCTCGCTTAAAATGCTTTTAGAAATACCTAAATTATTTAAAAACGTTTCTACATCTTTAGCTTTTATATGTTTGAATTTTTCTTTTGAATAAGGAGGAAGAAAGATAAAAGACAACTAATAGAAAAGTTTAAAAGATACTCCTTCTTCTATAGAATCATTTACTCTTTCACTTATAAATGAAAGCATAAATTTTAGCTTTACTAATTCATAAAACTGAAAGAATTTTTATCCTTTAACTACTTAGAACATCAAGATGGATAATAAATGCTTCTTAGACTTTTTATTTGCATATGGAAATTTTTGAAATGATGGAACCAAGTAGATATTCGTTACCAAGATTAAAAATAAGATAGACTTAAATTATATTTATATTTTATAATTTTAATTGCGTTTCTTTAAGAGTTAATCATTCCACGCCTTTATTTCTCTATATGAATTCCTAATATTTTCTATTGTAAATCTCAAAGCCTAGGATAATTTGAAAATCTGATGCAAGCAATTTGCTACGACAGTTATCAACTGGACAAATAACTTAGTTCAACATCTCTATATAGTTTCCATCTGTTTCTCGAAATAAATAATTTTTTATACTTGAACTACAAAATTTATGTTAGCATGCTAGCTACACCATTTAATCATTCTCTTTTATGCACTTAAAGTAGCATTCATTTTTAACCTACTTACCTTGAGGTAAATCCTAGTTTTTATTTCCTACTTGCTATTTTTTAATATTTGATCGATTAAGAAATTAAACAGCTCTATTATCTGCATCTTCGAATGCTTTTTAGTACTTTAATTTTCCTATGGTTTATTTTATTTCTTCATTGGTCAAACTTTGAGTTTTACATTAAGGACATGTGGCTTATTCTTAATCATCTCCATCTGCATGAATAAATAAACCTTTTGTTTACCTTTCAATTTTTTCTAATAAGCATTTCTTATCAAAAGCATGTCCACAGCTTAATTAAATAATTTAGTTTTGCTAAAAACTCACATTGCATAATTTACATTGTACTAAGTTTTAAGGATCAGAAATAAAAAGTTAGCTCTCCATTAAATTTTGCATTCCATTAACAGGAGTCCAAGTTTTCTTGTAGCACTATTTAACTTCTTGAATAAGAATTTTGGTTTCATTTTTTGGGCTATTTTCTTCGCCTTTTCCAAGTATGCAGTCTTAATAAAACGGTTAGTAATTTTATAAAAAATTGTAGTTAAAAGGGAGTACTTAAGTATTATATTAGCCCTATATTTCATCGAACCCGTCTACTTTAGAAAGATCTTTATTATATATTATATCATAGTGACCTGGTTTATACAGGATGGATATGACTGGAAGTTTTCCGCTTACCTTAAAAGTTTCAAAAAGCAAGGTATCTTAGTAATTTCTGTCAATAGTGACAATCTCTATTTTGATATTGAGAATTACTTGAAGAGGTCCTATTCCAATTCCTTCTGCTTCTTTTCCCATTGCTAATACATCTTTCACAATTTGCTCAAAAGGTATTTAGCAAAAATTTAGAAAATACTCTTTATGAATTTCTAAATAGTTTGCAGTTAAGGTTCTCATTTCCCAAGCAAGAGCTTCATCTTGACTATCTTTGTTTTAATAGATCTCTTAGAATAAAAACTGATGAACATATAAGTTTCCTTATTCTTTTAATTATTTCATTTTCAAGAGCAGATTTAAAAATGTTTATCTTAGTTGCTAGTGAATTTCGCTGCCATCTCTTATTGAATAATATCCTTAACCATTATAAAATTTATTAATAAGATTTGTTATTTCTTCTAAAGGAGTTGTAATTCTAATTAAATGCTCAAGATAAGAATATCCAAGAGCTCTGTAATAGCAATTTCCGTCTCCTCTAACCTATCTATAGGCATTATATTTAATTTTCATTTTTTGTATTATCATTTAGATATTTTCACTATGCTAAAATTATTGCGCTAACTAAGTTAAGTTAATAGTTTGATATATCTATTACAAGTTAGGCTAGTTTTATTGGTTATTTTAGTTTATAGCTAACTATTATTAATTTTAGTTTTACATTGAAAACTACTGCCCTTTTTATTAAGTTAGTTCCGAAATTTTAGCCTATAGTTAAAAGATTTGATTATCCTTTTGATTTTAATCCTGTTTTGCATTTAATAAAGATATAGTCTACATATTAACTTCGTTAATTTTTCCTTGTAGTTAATTATATAGAATCTACTAATCCTAGCTCATAGAACCAATTTTACTTTATAACTCATAATTTTATGTTGACAGTTCTGAAATTTATTTTTGCTTAGCATCGATTTCTATCTTAAATTATTATAAAATTTGATCTATCTAAGTTTATTATTGCTTACCTTAAGAGCTTAATTTTTATGACAAAACTGATTATTATGACTTAAATTCATTTTGTAGTTTAGCATAATTTTAATAAAGATCTTAATATTATTAATTTTAAAATTTATTTTTTTATTATTCTTCTTATAAAGCTTTTTATAGTAACTCTAGTTTCCCTTTTTATTCTTCTATAGTGTTTTATAATTTTTATTTTTCATCATTTATTTTATCTATTTACTTTTATGTTACATGGCTTTCGTAGAATTACTAATCTTTATAATCCTTTAAAGATTTTATTTCTTGTTAATATTCATCGTTTTAACTAATTAAGTTTGAAATTTATTAGTTTAATCTATAAGTATCCTAAAAATTAAAATTTTTAATTTAGTCTTGTATTTATTTATAGCTTTACTTTAATTCATTTAGCTCTTTTGTTTATTTCTAATAATTATCATTAGTTTCTATATATTTTTAAACTTAATTGTCTAATTCTGTTTATAAGAAAACATGTTATTCTTTATGATGTTTTAAATCGGATTAAAGCTTTTCTAGTTATTAGTTTTGATTTGCTTACTAGTTCTAATTTAATAAAATAACTTACTTAAACATTCTAAGGAAAAGTTGCCTGCTATTAAATATTTTTATTCTGTTATAATTATTTAGAGGAGTTTAAATTTGGCAGTTACTACTCTTAATTGGAGAATTATTATAAGCTACCTTATGAAGACTAATTTATATTAGGATTAGCATCTACTCAAGTCCCTTCATTTACTTTTTCTAATACATATTTATCGCAAATAGTACTTTAAATTTTGCAGATGCTACATCAATAGGATAATATCTTATTTTCAAATGTCAAATTTAGCAATGTCTGTTATCCTTTAAAGTTCTTTATCAAGCAATCGTTGCACAAATAATGCGTACATTTAAAATCACTCACTAAACTGGAACACTAAGTACATATTTTAGGATTTTCTTAGCTAGCCATTTTATTTTTTATTTAAAACGAACGATTTTGATAAATTTATTTTATAACTTTCCAGTGAAATTATTATTTAAGCTAAAAGTTCTTTAAATTTATTCAAAGTTTCTATTAAATTCTTTTGAAACAAAGAGCTATCTTCTTCCCCTTTTACCAGAACATCTTATGCTTAATATCCTTTATTAATCTATTAACATTAGTATCTTCTTTAATTATCTTATTACAATATAATTTTAAAGTTTTATTTTGACTAAATTTCAATTCTATTTACTTCTTTAACTCAAGGTATATTAATATCTCACTCTCTTCACATTTTCCTTTATTTATCTCTTTCCATTATCAAATAATTTAACTTAAAGACATGAAGCTTTATTTTTAGATTACCAATATCTGCTTTAGTCTATTTTAGATATCTACTAGATTTTTCTAGTTAGCTTGATTATTTTTATCTGGTTTTAATTTCTAGATTTGAGCAATTATAAAATTGAAGGGAAAGGAATTAAAATAGGTATTATTAAATGAAGCTAATGAAGAGTCTTAAGCAGCTTATATTAAGTATTAGTTATGTATATTAGTATGCTTCTTAAGCTCCTTTAATAGCAAACATTGTACAATCTTATCCTAAAATAGAATGCTTAAACTTAGTAGCTTTAGGAATCTAAATAAGTCTAATGTTCTCTATATGTATGGGTAAGTTATGGCTTTGATGTATTCCTACCTAAGCATTTTTAAAAATATCACACTTAAATTTTAGAAAGCAGGAGAGAAATAAAAATAGTATTAAGCCCTTTTAGGAAGTATCGCTAGCAATTAAATTTCTAACCCTATGAAATTATTTACGCTAGTAGTAAGCATAGTAGCCAGAAAAGTTATAATGAAGAGGAGTTTAAAAATGTAAAATAAATTAAGTGTACTAAGGAGAATTTTAGATATTTAATAAGCATCTAAAAAGAAATATTTCGTAAGCTTTTTTGCCTTAGAAACGCGAATAGATAGTCTAATTTTAATGTAGAAGCATAATGTGAAAATTACTTATTCTCTAGTCTAATTAAAGGTTTTTTATAAGCCTTTAAAAAAAAAGATTAAAGTTAGCAAGCGGAATATTATTGCAAAAATAACCTTTTTAGAATCCTAGTAGAAATAGCAGACTTTCACTAAAAATACCAAATATATAAATAGCTAGCATATTAAAAAATGTATAAGGATCTATTAAAAATACTTATATAATTAAAGTAATAAGCATGATTAAAGAAGAAAGATAAATAAAGAGTTTTATTCTAATTATTAACTACTTAGTGTTTAACCTGTGTTAATGATCACTTTCATTTATTTTTTAAATACATTTAATAATAAAATTAGTAGCACAAGCTGATTAAATCCTCTACCATCTGCTTAAAATTTAATAATTTATAGCTGCTAAAATATATTAGTGCGGGCCCAAATTTCTTATGAAGACCTGACAACTTAAAACTTTAAACGAGTTAGAAATTTTAATTCTTTAAGTCTATCTTCAAATATTTTTAGGATATCATATATTTTATAATAAATGCTTAAGAGCGAAGCATCTTATTATATAGAGCTTAACTAGAAAAGTACAATAAACTTACTCGAAGAAAATTACCAAAGAAGATTCTGTTTATCTTTAGTCAAACTTTGTGAAAATTAAATGATATAAGAGATTAAAAGAGAAATTATGTCTTTAATTTCAAAGCTTTAATTATATCTTATGCTTTAATATTAAAATTCCCTTATCACTTTCACTCTTCTCAACTTACTTACTTTTTCACTTTACTCTATAATGTTTAGTTTATATTAACTTTTGATTTATTTTTATTACTAAATTTTTAACTTAGATTTCATCTAAATTACCCTAACCAAAACCTTAAGATATAAGCTCCCTAGTTTTCTATTTAGATTTAATAGTTACATACCACATTTACTAGTCTACACTTGCTCTTATTGATCTCATATTTATAGTTTGCTTTATATGAAAAGCATACATTTCTTTTTCCTAAAGGCTTTCATAAAATTATACAAGGTTTAACCACTTTAGAAACTGGTTCCTGCATGCAATCTTTTTGAATTACATACCTTTCAAATCTAATTTCTCAAATTCTGATTTTCTTTACTCGATTTTCTGAATGTATAAACACTACTTAAAGATATTCTATTTTATTATAAAAGTTAATTCATTAAGCTTATACAGATGCTTATAATAAGGAGCATGCTTAAATACTATAAAGCTAATCTTAAATCAAATTATTAAATAATAATTGATTGATTTATCACTTTCCTAATGAGACTAACTATATATAAAAAACTAAGTTAGACTAACTTAATTATGAGCATTTAACTAGTAACCTTTATCTTTAGAAGGCCTTTAGGTATATTTATTTATAAAGAGTTGTATAATACTCAAAAACATAGTCTAGTAGATGCTCTCTATTTAGATGCAGCAACTATATTAAAGCATATGCTGAGTAAATGCCTTTAAAATTAACTTTAGTGATATAATTTTAATTTAAATCCTTTAATACTTCTCTTAGTCTATTAAGGCGTAATTAAATATAGAATTAGCCTCTTAAACGAATAAGAGTATTAAGTATCTGCTTTTAAATTTTAAGAACTGGTATAATTATCTAAGTGATGGAGATAAATATCGCTTCATCATCCTTATTACCAAAAGCTATTATACTTTTTTAACTCTCATATAGATAGCTCTAGTTAGTTTGAACATAGCAAGTATTCTCTTAGAAAGTCTATCATTTTGGTGGTAAGATGTTTATTATAAATCTCAATATTATATTGCTATTTAATTTAAGAAATATCAGTTATCAGATGCTAACACATATTTAATGACGTAAGTTTACAATACCACGTACTTTGAAATAATCAGATGGATATGTTAACTAAACTAAGAACCAACAATATCCAAAAAGTAAAGAGAAGGTAAAACTAGACCTATTAGAAGTTAAGCTTTATAAGGTAAAAATTAAAAGAGTTTGAAGAAAACTTAAAGATTGAAGAGTTAATGAAGTTACTTTTTGCCCTTTTGATTGGAGACATCTTCACCTAATGAATTATTTAACAGTAAGGAATCCAACTATTTCTCCTAATCTAATTTAGAGTAAGTTTCTTGCTTAGTAGTTTATTACTTAGAGGGAAATAGAAGCAACTTTTCGATAGTTAGCATAGGAGTTTCACATAGAAAACTGAATGGTACTGCAACTATGTAACTCAAGCATGCCAGAGAAAAGAAAACAAACACGCAATCGATGTTGTTAAAGTAAAATCCAGTTCTCATCTAGTAGGCGTACCAAAGTAGCACAAGATAGTGGATAAGATATGTCGAGTAATTCAGTTTAGCTAAAGGATCCCAGAAACTTCCGCCTAAGAAAATTCTATAAAATTTCCCTCTACCTACTAATAAAGGAAGTATAAAGATAGTGAGTCCTAAGACAAAGCACTATCTGTTAAATCCATTCCATACAGCATTCGTGCTCTTTGACCAGCATTTTCTTCCTTGATATGTGCATTTAAATGCATCATGCTAAATAAAAACAAAGAAAAAGGTGATTGAGAATCCTAAGAAGTAGCAAAGCCATCCTAAGAATTTGCCTTCTTTTATATTTCTAAACAAAGCTTTTCCAGGTGCAAAATGTTTAATTTAGCTTCCATGCTTATGCTCAAAATAAAGAAAAGCGAGCCACATTCCTACAATGTAAGTACCGATTCTTGTCCAAGGTGTTATATAGAGATCAAAATTGTAATCATGGTGAGGATTAGCATTTATGAAAGACATTCCTTGATCATGTTCGATTGTTATTGAAATATTTCATATGATGTTAAGGAGCATAAGGACGGAGGTAGATCCCCAAGCTAAAATATTATATCTGCAGTATAAGAAGCAGATTATTGGCGTTAATATAAAGAATTGCATATCGTCGCCAAGATACCACAACCAAGGTAAGCATTCCTTGCCAAGATCCTTAGGATGTAAGTTATTAATGAATAATAAGTTCGTCCACCAATAATCATGACAATTGCTCTTTAGTGATTCAATCATAGATGGCCATAGAGGACCATTTCCCCAGTATTGATAAACGTAATAAAAGATTCCAATTATGAACAGCACTGAAGGAACTAGTCTAATATATCGATGAATTATAAGCTAAGCAAAATTAATTTTGCCGTTCTTAGGATACATTTTCTCAAGTAAAAGCAGAGTAGCTAGGAATCCAGATAAAAAGAAGAATGAATCCACTGAGTAAGATCCACTTCCTACTATAGCGAACATAAATTGATTGAAAAGCTTGTTGTAAGTACTAACGTTGATTGAAAGAGTATTTATGCCTGAGTAAGAGTGGCCAAGAAGCACCCAACACATAGACATTACTCTTACTCCATTTAGAATCTTTAAATTTTAATCGTATTCTCCTTTGGTTAGTAGCAATTTTCTTAAATTTCTCATAAATGAAAAACTTAAGAAGAATATAGCCCATTTCTCCTTAGACTCTAAAAGTTAGCTATCTTTGAATTTCTCTCCTTAGTCTTCAGTCATTTCTTTGTTACTAACTTTAGGTTACCAGTTTGGTTTAGTACCAAAATTGGTAAATTCAATATACATTCCGATTATTCCAAAGAGAATGAGTAGTGAAATTATTCCTACCATAACCCCGAACCCTGCATTATAGTCCCATCCATCAATAATCTCTTTAGGATAAGTAAAAGAGCTGGAAGCATTTTGCATTCCAAAACCAGCGTACATTTAAGTCACCATATCTCCAAATCCCTAGAGATCCGTTTCATTACATATTATAGGAACACAGTAGCCAGTCTAAAAGTAGAAATAAGGTTTTAAAGACTTGAAATTTAAAAGTGCGTACTTTTTGTCTTTTTATAGATTACAACCATCATAATCTCCTAAATCATTTGCTTTTATTCCACTATTCCATAAGATCTAGGTTAAGTTATAAGCAGCCGCAGGATCTTAGATATGTGTAAGTAAATTCATCATGTAAGTTTAACACTCATCGGCGGAAATATAGCTAGCCAACATAAAAAGAAGGCCTACTAACTTTGCTACCATATTTTATAATATCTACTTTAATTCAGCTAATATGGCAGTTTAATATCTGAGATTTATTTAAAAGTTTAATTTAATTTCCTTTTCTTCATCAATCATGTTGAATTTTTTCTCCCATGACAACTATTATAACTAACCACTCATTTATATATTTGAATAAGTAAGTTATATCAATATGCTACGAGAATGATCTTAATATTACTTTAGTAGAAGTACTTACTTCTGATAATTCCCAGATAATTACGAAAGTTTGCTCTTATATTTCTTTTTTCCATTTTATATCTTTCTTATAGAAAGGAGTTAACTACACTTATATCAATGTTTGCATATCTACATTCTAATGTTAGTCGATGGCTTAAGTGATTGAATATATGTTGTACTCTTAAAAGAAAGTCAGAAAGGAGATTAAAATAGATAAGACCATTTAAAAATTATAAACATTATTATATTATTTAGTTTGACTTTGGTGATTGAAAGAAACTAAACTAAACTGAGCATTTAATAATGATTATTTACAAGAAGTAGACTTTGCTATATATAAATGCTTCTAATAAGATATGATTGTATACTTGCAAAACTCTTAACTTTCCCATTTCAAAACTTATACTTTCTTTTCTTAAGCTTATTATACAAACTTTTTGAGTATGAAGCAACTTTAAATGCTTCAAGCTTTAGTGATTTATATGAGTACTTTATAATTGTTAATTTTAGCAAAATGTGATTACAACATTTCTAGATTTAGCAGAAGATTATGAAGAATAAAACGATAAGTTGAATGCTTCTTAATTCGAGTGTTTGGAGATTATTTGTTTGATAGCATATTGATAGATTTTACCTAAATATATGTGTTTTCATTGTTTCTTTAAGTAATTTAAATCGTTCTTTAGTTCAAAGGCAATCGCACTTTTTATCAGCTTCTTGAGTGAATAAAAAGAAAAAATACATCAGCCGCAAGAATTTTTATCCCTTGCTATTCCTTAATTTCTGCTGAAAGGCTATTAATTTTGGCATGCTTATGCAATAATGAGATTAAATAGTTTTAAAGAAGTTTGAACTGCTAGCTAATAAAGAAACAATGATTTGCTCTAAAGGTTTAGTGAATCTCTTGATAGAAAATGATATAAAGTAAAAGAAAAATCGATATGAAAAGCTATTAAATTAGACTAACTATCATACCAAACTCTAAGCTGGTAAATTCTATACGCCTTTTCATTAATATCCTTATCTCTAAAATACTAAACTTCTAATAATTAAGGATAATTATATATTACTTGACTATTAACCTGCTTAATTTCCTTAGTAGATAAGAATATTACGTCTATAAGGAAAGGAAGAATGACTTAGCATAAACACACATTTAAGGTATTAAGGTAGCAATTTAAAATAAGAGAATCAAGAAGTTTAAGTCTAAGATAGTAAAAATTCTTTAAGGTTAAGCAATCACACAAGAATCGATCATAATATTAAAACTAATATCATAATATATTAATTAAGCATATATTAAACTTATATAATTACTTAGGAAATAATTAATAAGCTGTTTATTTAGTCATAATGGATAAGATTGAAACTTAAAGAAGATAAACTATTAAAAGGCTATTATAAGCTTAAGTCGTATGTAAAGAATTTTAAAATATTAGATCAATCATAACTAGGAAATTAAATATATTAATGGACAAGAAATAAAGAACTAATGGAATAAATAACTAGGAAAAATTAGGAAAAATTTAAGTTTATTAGACATAACAAGCTAACAGATTTACAATTAAGCAAGCAAAATTAAAATTTAATAAGCTAAAATTGTTAATAAAAAAGAGAAAAAAGGAGCAATAGAACGAAATTCAAAGAAAGTCACTATTAAAACAATTTTATTAGTTAAAGATAATTAGAATTATCTTCAATTTTAATGGCCTGCTGTTTTCCATATAGGATATATTTGCTTTGCTTTAATAAAGTAAATAGAGATAGCCATTCTCCAAGAAAGAGCAAGCAGAGCTAATTTTCTTAACCTTTATACTGAAGTTCATAAAGCAAAATCTAAATTATTCGCACAAGAGTATTACTTAGGTTTGCCTTTATTCAAAATATATAAGTAACATCCCATACTATAAAAATCTTAAATTTCTTTATAGTTAAGTTATATAAAATAAATTTAGTATAGCAAAGATATATCTCATTTCTCCTAATTAACTGCCTACTTTAAAATAAAGGAAGGATAATAATTTGCTCTTAAAAGGGAATAGATTTTGATTATAAGATACTTAACTAAGCTTACAAAATAATAATAAAATGCTGTTTTATCTTAGACTGCTGCTTTAATAATAAATCTCTTAGGCTAAAGTATTTTAGTAGTAAGGAAATAAAAGCTTTTGTTTCAAAAAGATCTTAAATCACTATGAAAAAAAGAAAAACACACTTTATTGATTTTTTTATAAATAACTCTTAAAGGTAATCCTTCTAATTTCTATTTCAGTTCTTTTTTAAATAAAGTTTAACTAAAAAGTGAGATAGATAAGCTAAATCAAAAAAGAAATGAATCATAAATAAATTCGTTTTTAAATATTCTATATTTATTGCTTGAATTTACAAAAGCTAGCTCCATTAATTTTTCAACTCATTCTACTATCTTAATAAATATAAGTCAAGGCTGAATAAACTTCATAACACTTCAATCTTTATATAAAAGGATATTGTAATAGAAGATAATTGCGAATGTTAAATAAAACTTTTTCTTATATTTTGATATAAAAAAGGAAGAAACTAATTCAATTATAAGAAATAAAAGTAAAGATCGAAGGTTTTTATCAATAGAAGAAAGGATAAATAAGAAAGTCTTAGATGCTTCTTTCTAGAAATAAACTGGCATCTTTTAATAATTAGGTAAGCTATAAAGCATAACTTTTATTTTTGAAATAATTAAATAAATTGCATAAAGCTCATATTCAAACTAATATATTTTTAATTATAATTCACCTAAATATACTAATGCTATAGTGACTGGAAATACTTTTAAATAAATAATAACCATTTAACCTTTAATAATGAGACAAACATTTCATAAATCAATTTTATATTTATTTGTATATGGAACTTTAAGATGGCAAAGTATATGGTAATATTTATAATTTGCACTTGTATAGCCTTAACCTTTTCTCTATTTTATATTTGATTTAGTTAGAAAAAATAGAAACGAAGTGCCTTTCCTTTGCTTGATATGTTGCAGTAAGTTTTTAAAGAAAGATGCTGGATCTTAAAGATTTTAGTTTCTTTTGTTTTCTTGTCATGCAAAAAGTTTAAATCTTTGATTGAATGATTGCTAAATTATCAAGCACTACTCTGCTCAAATAATTTTTCTCTTCAGTTAAAAATTGTTGTTAATACTTAGCGGCTTTAATACCCTTATATTATAATATTTTCTTATTGCCTTTTTTCATAATTTTTGCTATTCACATTTACTTTACCTTATTTATTTGATTTTCTGCGGAAGGCCCTTCTTTTACAGTGTAAACATATATTCCGGTTTTTTAATTATGCGAACTAGCTTTTTTTCAATCTTAAAATCCTATTTTCATTGAGACAATATGATTAAGAACTAAGGGTATCTTTTAAATTTTTTCATATTCCTTATTTATTTCAATGAATTGAAAAATTTTATTTTTGCTCTAAAACAATTTTTGTTTCTAAAATTAACTCCATAATAAAAGTAATCCCAGCTTAATTAGATTTTTCATAATTAGTTTTTGAGAATCAATTTTGGATTCTACTTTTTATAGAAATTTCAGTTATAAAAGTAAAATTAATCTTTCTTTTTTCTTTTTAGAGGTAAGAATATAAAGTGTTCATCTATTCCTAGATTATTAATCTTTTAGGGATATCTTCCAGAATAATAAAGTTATGAATAAATTTATCAAAATCGTTCGTTTTAAAATAAAAAATAAAATGGCTAGCTAAGAAAATCCTAAAATATGTACTTAGTGTTCCAGTTTAGTGAGTGATTTTAAATGTACGCATTATTTGTGCAACGATTGCTTGATAAAGAACTTTAAAGGATAACAGACATTGCTAAATTTGACATTTGAAAATAAGATATTATCCTATTGATGTAGCATCTGCAAAATTTAAAGTACTATTTGTGATAAATATGTATTAGAAAAAGTAAATGAAGGGACTTGAGAAGATGCTAATCCTAATATATACTAATCTTCATAAGGTAGCATATAATAATTCTCCAATTAAGAGTAGTAACTGCCAAATTTAAATTCCTCTAAATAATTATAACAGAATAAAATAATTTAATAGCAGGCAACTTTTCCTTAGAATGTTTAAGTAAGTTATTTTATTAAATTAGAACTAGTAAGCAAATCTAAACTAATAACTAGAAAAGCTTTAATCCGATTTAAAACATCATAAAAAATAACATGTTTTCTTATAAACAGAATTAGACAATTAAGTTTAAAAATATATAGAAACTAATGATAATTATTAGAAATAAACAAAAGAGCTAAATGAATTAAAGTAAAGCTATAATAAATTACAAGACTAAATAAAAAATTTTAATTTTTAGGATACTTATAGATTAAAATAATAAATTTCAAACTTAACTAGTTAAAACGATGAATATTAACGAGAAATAAATTCTTTAAAGGATTATAAAGATTAGTAATTCTACGAAAGATGTAATTTATAAAAGTAAATAGATAAAATAAATGATGAAAAATAGAAATTATAAAACACTATAGAAGAATAAAAAGGGAAACTAGAGTTACTATAAAAAGCTTTATAAGAAGAATAAGAAAAAAAAAAAATTTAAAATTAATAATATTAAGATCTTTATTAAAATTATGCTAAACTACAAAATGAATTTAAGTAATAATCAGTTTTGTCATAAAAATTAAGCTCTTAAGATAAGCAATAATAAACTTAGATAGATCAAATTTTATAATAATTTAAGATAGAAATCGATGCTAAGCAAAAATAAATTTCAGAACTGTCAACATAAAATTATGAGTTATAAAGCAAAATTGGTTCTATGAGCTAGGATTAGTAGATTCTATATAATTAACTACAAGGAAAAATTAACGAAGTTAATATGTAGACTATATCTTTATTAAATGCAAAACAGGATTAAAATCAAAAGGATAATCAAATCTTTTAACTATAGACTAAAATTTCGGAACTAACTTAATAAAAAGGGCAGTAGTTTTCAATGTAAAACTAAAATTAATAATAGTTAGCTATAAACTAAAATAACCAATAAAACTAGACTAACTTGTAATAGATATATCAAACTATTAACTTAACTTAGTTAGCGCAATAATTTTAGCATAGTGAAAATATCTAAATGATAATACAAAAAATGAAAATTAAATATAATGCCTATAGATAGGTTAGAGGAGACGGAAATTGCTATTACAGAGCTCTTGGATATTCTTATCTTGAGCATTTAATTAGAATTACAACTCCTTTAGAAGAAATAACTAATCTTATTAATAAATTTTATAATGGTTAAGGATATTATTCAATAAGAGATGGCAGCGAAATTCACTAGCAACTAAGATAAACATTTTTAAATCTGCTCTTGAAAATGAAATAATTAAAAGAATAAGGAAACTTATATGTTCATCAGTTTTTATTCTAAGAGATCTATTAAAACAAAGATAGTCAAGATGAAGCTCTTGTTTGGGAAATGAGAACCTTAACTGCAAACTATTTAGAAATTCATAAAGAGTATTTTCTAAATCTTTGCTAAGTACCTTTTGAGCAAATTGTGAAAGATGTATTAGCAATGGGAAAAGAAGTAGATGGAATTGGAATAGGACCTCTTCAAGTAATTCTCAATATCAAAATAGAGATTGTCACTATTGACAGAAATTACTAAGATACCTTGCTTTTTGAAACTTTTAAGGTAAGCGGAAAACTTCCAGTCATATCCATCCTGTATAAACCAGGTCACTATGATATAATATATAATAAAGATCTTTCTAAAGTAGACGGGTTCGATGAAATATAGGGCTAATATAATGCTTAAGTACTCCCTTTTAACTACAATTTTTGATAAAATTACTAACCGTTTTATTAAGACTGCATACTTGGAAAAGGCGAAGAAAATAGCCCAAAAAATGAAACCAAAATTCTTATTCAAGAAGTTAAATAGTGCTACAAGAAAACTTGGACTCCTGTTAATGGAATGCAAAATTTAATGGAGAGCTAACATTTTATTTCTGATCCTTAAAACTTAGTACAATGCAAATTATGCAATGAGAGATTTTAGCAAAACTAAATTGTTTAATTGTGCTGTGGACATGCTTTTGATAAGAAATGCTTATTAGAAAAAATTGAAAGGTAAACAAAAGGTTTATTTATTCATGCAGATGGAGATGATTAAGAATAAGCCACATGTCCTTAATGTAAAACTCAAAGCTTGACCAATGAAGAAATAAAATAAACCATAGGAAAATTAAAGTACTAAAAAGCATTCGAAGATGCAGATAATAGAGCTGTTTAATTTCTTAATCGATCAAATATTAAAAAATAGCAAGTAGGAAATAAAAACTAGGATTTACCTCAAGGTAAGTAGGTTAAAAAAGAATGCTACTTTAAGTGCATAAAAGAGAATGATTAAATGGTGTAGCTAGCATGCTAACATAAATTTTGTAGTTCAAGTATACAAAATTATTTATATCGAGAAACAGATGGAAACTATATAGAGATGTTGAACTAAGTTATTTGTCCAGTTAATAACTGTCGTAGCAAATTGCTTGCATCAGATTTTCAAATTATCCTAGGCTTTGAGATTTACAATAGAAAAATTAACGAAGCTAATATGTAGACTATATCTTTATTAAATGCAAAACAGGATTAAAATCAAAAGGATAATCAAATCTTTTAAATTTAATCTTAAAGCAAATAATTAGATCAAACACTTACTTAAGCGAATATTAATAAAATTTTGAAAAATTTAATAGATAGTTCTTGTAATTTGCAAGGAGAAAGATTTTAATAATAGATAAAATAAATAAAAGAAATAGAATCTTAATTACAAGAATTTTAAAATACCTATAAGCAAAATTAAATAGAAATTTCAAACAAGAACCAATAAATTTAGATATGCTCAGAATGCGGACAACATTTTGGACTTTGCTAAAATATACCAATTCTTTTAGATTGTGGCCATAATATTTGCGATATATGCATTGAGTATTAAATAAAAAATAATCATATTTATAAATGTTCGATTGACAATCAAACCTATAATATGTAAATAAACTAATTTCTAAGGAAATAAAATTATAAGCTTATGATTCAATTAGAAGAGATTATGCAAGCAGATAAAAAGAAAAGAGATGACTATTTCATATAATATTAAAATAAAATATAAACAAATTAGCAAAGCTAAGATTGAATAAAGTAGTTGGCTATTAAATGGTCTTAAGCTTCTAATTTATTGGATAAAGAAATAGCAAAGATTGACTTGAGCTTTAATCAAGTATTCAATAAATTTTATAGAGAAATAGTAGAATTTTGAAAATAGATTTATTTAGAAAAAATGGGAAGTTTGAAGCTATTATAATAAACTCTAAAAATCTTGAAGAGAGATGCTGCTTTTGTTCAAAATTTCGAGAGGGAATAGGAAGAATAAATAAAGAAGCTAAATGCATAAGAAATGAAGAGTCTCTTAAATTCACTTCAAAATGTATTGCTTTTTAAGGATATAAAGATACTTGAAAGCTGATTGAAAAGAGAAAGTAAAACTGCTTAAATTCTTATATTAAATTCTTAAATTAAATAGTTCATAAAGCTCATAATAAAAAGTAGTGAATAAATCTTTAATAAAAATCAATAGTTTGAAATTAAAGATTTCTTTAGAATAATACTAAAGAGCTATTTTATATAGGAATATAGAGGCAATAGCAAAAACTAGAGCTTTATTTCATAAAGATACGTTATAATGAATATAAGCCATTTTAGTAAACTTAAAGTAATTTAAAATAGAAAGAAGAATATTTTTATTCTAAAACATACTTAAAAAATAAAATAAAAACGATGACATCAAAAATTATAAAATCAAAGAGATAGGGTATGAGTATTTAAATAAAACTTAATAATTAAAAAGGCTATACGCTTTAAATATATTTATGCTATAAAATGTAAAAAATTTGAAATCAAATTGTAATTAAAAAAATTTCTTTCGCTAAATTTGCAATGTAATCCTAGTTAATACCTCAAATTTTATATAAGTTAGTTTAATTAAAATAGAAAATAGTAAGAATCAGGAAAAAACTACAAATGCAACCTGGAGCTTAACAGAGCTGAAATACTAGCATCTTACATGCAGTGAATGTCTTCTTAGTTGACTAAATAGTTAAGTTAGTGAATCTTAGATATTAAACCAGAAAAAAAAACCCAAGATATGAAAGTAATGAATGGTAAGTATATATCATTGATAGGTGATTAGTATGTACTTAATAGAACAAAAAAGAATTTGACTCAGGATGTAAGATTAAGATTTAGATATTAAATTTTATCAGGAGAGTCGCTAGGTAATTTCTCTAGTGAAATAAAAAAGTAGGAATGAGTTAGATAATAAAGATTGGAAAATGTTTTTTTCTCTAATTTTAACATTAGAGAAACTTTTGAGGGGCAAATAAGATATCTTAAAAAAGTGGTTTAGAACAGAATTAAAATGCACGAGAAATGCTTACAGATCAATTTTTCATTTTTAAGATAAAACATTAAGTTAGAATGATTTATATAAAACTTAAAATAAAGAAATTTTTATATTTAAAAAGGCATTTAAAATAGGAAATAAGATAAGTAGAAATAAAAAATGGTGATAGAATATCAGAAAAGATTTCTTTAAGAATAAAAATATAAAATGAAGAGCCTAATTCATTTATTGATGATAAGCACTATAAAATAAATGATCATGAACCCAAAGTATTTATTTATGTTTCTTAAATTTTTAAGTTATTTAAAATTTAATTTCTAGATATATAGTTTTTTATTGTAAATTTATTTTATTAATAATATCAGCTTTTTTAGGTAGTCAATTTTTTTACGCTTTAAGATTTTTATTATATAATAAAATGGCTTCTAAGAAAAACAGAATTTTGAACAAACGTTTAAACAGAAAAACTCTCAAAAAAATAAAAAAGCGAAATAATTATAATGAGTGAAAGTGAGAAATATGATTGATATGACGAACATTAACCAATTGAAAATCCAGAATTAAAAAAACTTCCGACACAAACTCAAATAGAAATATTATCTAAGTCATTAAAAGAGTTTATGTTCAAAAATAGATAACTCACTGATAAAGTAGAAAAATTAATAACTTCTTTGCTTGAGAAACAATATTAATCATCATAAGAAATAGAAAAGAAACTGGAATAAAGAATTCTTTAAATTCAATAATAAACTCAGGTAACGCCATTTTCGTTTTAACAGAATTAATCAGATTCTATGGAAATAGAAAATGAAGATTCAAATTAAAATAAACAATAAACATTAATTTATAATAAGTAGTAAATTTAAATTAAATAAGAGTTACAGGAATAATAATCTAAAAGAAGAATAAAATGTTACGTGTGCAATAAATAACACCAATGAAAATACTGTTACTAACTAAGCGAAATTTAAAGAAAGAATAATAAAGATATTTTTAACAACTATTTAGGATATATCCAACATAAAGCGGAACAATTTATAAAAAAAATTTAATTCAAATCTTAATCCTTGGAGAAATAAATAGGAATGCTACATGCAAGACTAAAACTATTCAGAATATTAAAGGATGGTGCACTAATGAAGTGCTATACCACCTAACTAAACCTAGTAGGAATTTATGACAAACTAATGGAGACAAGCTGATAGAATAGGTCAGATGGCTAATTACTAAGACTTTAACAAAGCTTTTTAACTTTTAACATTTTTTTATATCTAAATTTAGTTAATTTTTAATTAAATTAGTTTTAACTTAATAATTCTATCTTTCCCAGTACTTTTATTTTTCCATTTTTTATATGTATTTGCTCTATAAACAGAATTATTTTTCATTTTAAGATGATGAAACTTAAAGATAATATTTTTTTAATTTTTTATTTATTTATTATAATTATAAAATTTATTTTCAGAAATTTAAAAATAAACATTTTAAATTTTAGTTTTCGAAATTTAAAAGCTTTTTTGATTGTTTAAGTTTATTAAAAATTATAGATTATACTTTGATTTAATATTTAATATTTATCTTAATTTATATTTAATTTTATTATTTTTTAGGCTTTTTTCAGTTATACTTGTGTTTAATAATTGTAGTTTAAATATTTAACTATCTTTTATTATATATATATAAAGTAGATGTCGGCCGCGTCAGCCAAACTATTAAGTAATCTGGTGCAGTGTATACTGCATTGCGAGTAATCTCACACTAGATGCCACCACGGGGAAGGGTGGATAAGCTCCGTTGAAGCATACCTAACTTACCCCGAGGGTTCTCTCTAGCAGTAGGAAAGTTTGGCTGGCGGGCTTTCTAATTACCGACTTAATAACTATCTCTTATTTGGACCTTATTCGAGAAGACTGAAGCATTTGACTCAAGATTTTAGAATAATTTTTAATAAGAATATTCCCCATTTGGAGAAGCCGACATGACTCATCGGATCTCTAAAATTTTAACAAGAAACATGAGAACATTTTTCATAATATTAAATATTAATATTGAAAGAGTTGCGCGCCAATGAGGTGCTACGCGCTCTATAATCATTTTTATTTATTTATTAATCATCTTGCTGGATATTCATAGTACTTGGTAACAGGCTCTTAATTTTTCATTTAGTTCCTTAAATTATTTTTAGAGATTCTAATTTTTTGAGTATAACTTCTATATTTTCTTTAAGTAATTAAGATTTAAGGCTGTCTATATATTTTTTTTATTCGAGGTAAAAGATATTTTTTTCAATATTTTTTAATTAAATTCCTCATTAAATAAAAAAATCAACGAGCATACATCAATTGCTATGGAAAATAGATAAAATAAATAATAAGCTTTAGGAAACTATAATTGATAACCTGAATCAAAAGCAGTAATAAAATTGAAGCATCATAATTTTGCCAGAGATTCTTTATTAGATTAAATTTATGCATTTCAATTATCTCTTTTATATAATACACTTCTCTTATAATATTCCAAAGAACTATTAAAAAGTTTAGCCTAGTTATTTTTTGCGATAGCAACTATAATTTTATAACAATAGTTTATCTATTATATATTTAACTTATTTTATTATAATGTTAATTTAAATAGGGTGGAAAGCCCTTTTCTTCGGATGCTGATTGGAAGCCCTGCAAGGCAACAAAAAATGAGCGTGGACGGAGAATAAATCGGAAGAAGAGAAACCAATAACAAGAGAAGGAAGATGCGACAAGCTGGAGAACTCTGAATGCCAGGAGGAAACTTTCTTCATCATAGGTCGGGGAAATGTACCCGTAATCGCATATTGCATCCTATTGGAAAGAAAAACTACAGAGACGTACTGCAGGAAGAGAAAACAGGATAGAGAGACCCATTAAATTTTTTTTCGACATTAAATAAAATTAATTTAAAGAGCTGCGCGCACCAACGAGAGTGATACGCGCTCTATAATCGAATTTATTTATTTATTATATATTTATAAAAATCAAAATTTATTATACTTGCTACAGAAGTAAAAATATTAGCATTTTAACAAATTTTAGAATCTCATATATTATATTAAACCTATTAAATATTTATAGTTTACAATAAATATTATAAATACATTTAAATTTATTTTAGTCTATCATTATTCTATAAAATAATCCTATTCAATTAAATTTTAATTATCTCAGATTTAAAGATTCATTTGTCTCATTTCAAATATTTTTAAAAATATAAGTTGATATATATTAAAATTAATAACCTCTAAATATAATAAAAGCTTAAAATTAAATCTACACACTTAAAAAAAAAATTGGCGAATGATTAAAATATTCTAATTAAAATGGTTATTACAGTACTCTTAATAAAGGTACTTTAAGCAAAAGTAATCTTTAGAAATAGATAAATATTATCCGATTTTCATGAATAATCATAAGATACAATTATAATAAAAAATAACACTTATAATGATAAATAATGTAATATAATAATTTTATATCTAATACAGAAACTTACTATAAAACTATAAAATACTAATTAATTAACCCTTTTTTTATTCTTTTTTAAATTATAAGAATTTATTAATATTTTTGCTTTTCTAATATTTCTATTTTATCTATTAATTAAATGAAAGAACAGATTAAGTAAATAAATAAGTTATATTGGGTATAAAATATTTTAGGGTTATGAAAACTTCTAAAAGCAAAAATAAACCGAAAATGGTGAAAGTTATCTAAAATAGCTTGCTAATTAATCAAGTAATAAAAAGAAGACTAACTATATGTTGATTATGTAGAAGACTAGGATAAATAAAAAATCCTGGCGAAAATTACGAAAATTGAAAAATTATGAAAAAAACGTAATCAAGATTTATTGCAAATCTAAAGGTGAACTATATAGAAAAAAAAATGCATGGAAACAAATTACTCTGCAAATAGTAGACACTTAAAAAATAAGAACCAAGTAAATGTTTGGAAAAGTCTGATATTGGAATAAAATATAATGATAAAGAAAGGATAGTTAGCAGCCATAGATTTGTAATTCAGGAATAATAATTTGGAGAATAATTTAACGATTTAATGAGTTTTACGATGATTCTTTAGACCTTTTATAAACTAATGCAAGACAATCCAAATAAAGTTGACGTCTCATTATAAATTATTTTTGTATATAAATTTAAAATAAATAAATAGATTTAATTTCCAAAATAAATTTATAATCTTAAAACTGTCAAAATATTAATATCAATCTACATACGAAACTTTGTGCTATTCAATTAAATTATGTACAATCAAAGCTAAAAAAGTTACCTAGTTTGTATTTCTTCAATTCCTTTAATTAAATTAAATATTTTATCTTATGATTAAAAGTTAAAATTTATCACTTTTAATCATTTTTTATTATATTATATTTAATATTATATCATTAGCATAATTTTCAATTTAAATAAGTTTTAATCTGGATGCAATAAATAACTACTTAATCTTTGCTTTAATATTTAGATTTTATTGTTTTCAAGTTAATTAAATATTTATATGAAAAGTTTCTTAAAACATATCGCATTTGTTCTTGCTATCCTGTTTAGAAATGATTTACTTCAAAATTCCTTATTTTTTTAGAGTTATACTAGAGCCTCTACTAAAAAAACTTACTGCTACAAATAAGTTCCCATCTGTAAACTATTAAGGTTCACTAAAAGCAATCCCACATTCTTTGTTATTAACTTTGTAAGAAAGTTCTCCATTTTAAGTATCTACAATCATTTCAATTTTATATTTCTGATTATCTTAAATTTAATATTTTTCTGAGCCATAACTGGAACCACTAGCACCTGAATTATGTCTTGTTTATTTAGCACCTAAGAAAAAGCTTCATCCATAGATAGAATCTGAAAAGCAAGTTTTAAAATCAGTGAATTCTTTTTTTAAAACTCCTAGTTTGCAATCATAAGTATTTTTCAATAAAACTTCAAACTCAAAATAATAAATTTTTTTCTTTTTAAGTGATTGACCCATAAAAAACGTACTGAAGGCAGAAGATTAAGCTTTAACTACCGTTTTATTATCATTAGAACATTCAAACATTTCAGATTTATTCTTTACACTCCACTTAAACTCTTAATAGCATAAATTTGGAAATATTTCATATTTTGTTAAAAGTAACGGAAGTCTCGCGAATATTGATTTGACTAACTATTCTCTATTAGCTTTTAAAAGTCTCCTCAGAAATAAAATTTTGCAAAGTTGACATTATTTATTTTCTATCTTACCCTGATTTAGCTCTCCTTACATTTATAAATTTAAACTTAGATTATTTTTATTCTAGCAATTATAAATTAAGCTATGAATATCAAATAATAATATAATGCTTAGCTTTTTAATTCTAAAGCATGCTTTATATATTTAAAAGAAGATAAATTTATTCATCAGAAAGTTAAGAATATTTGTTATTTACTAAGAAGCAGACTTTTTAACTTTTTTTAGTTTAAATGAACAAACAATACCTTCTTATTTATATTTTATATAAATCAAATCCATTTCTTTTTTTATTGATCTCTTTAATTAATTTTTAGTCATAAGAAGCTTCTTTATTTATTTGAAGTATTTCTTTCCTATAAAGAAAACTTCTTTTGTGCTGAAAATTTTAAATATATTTGTTAATTTTCTTTTTTTTCTCTTTTCTTCTTTGCTAAATTAGAAACATTTTCCTACTTTTTATCCTACCCATTTGCAATATCAGCATATGTCACTCTATGTTAGGGAATATCTTTTTCTAAAGGTTATTGCTATAATTCATTAAATGGTTTAGTATTTAGGATTGTTCTAGCTAAAGTTTCAATTTTAAAATTTACCTTACGATCTATTTTTCTTTTAAATTCTCCATTAAATATGCTATTAGAACGGGCATAAAGCTAATTCCTTTTATAAATCTGAGTTCTCAAATCGTAAAGATTCCATATAGTTTATCAAATCTTAAGTCCATTAATAAAGATCACTAATAGCTTTTGCTAATTTTAGTTATCCATCTAAGAAGGAAAATATCCTTGCTAGCATCCTACTAAGAGTTATAAAGTTTTGTGGGAGAGGCTTATTTCTTTTGAGTCATTCTTTAATAAATAAGAAAAAATAAATAGCTTAAGCATATTTCTGTATATTTAAGCCAAAAACCTTATTTTAATTAGAAAAGAAATAAATGATTTTAA
Organism: Loxodes magnus; assembly: GCA_946699065.1. NCBI lineage: Eukaryota > Ciliophora > Karyorelictea > Loxodida > Loxodidae > Loxodes > Loxodes magnus. The sequence continues at coordinate 745,598 of CAMPDV010000091.1, forward strand.
GTTAAATTTATATAGGTAAATCAAAAAGATGTAAGGATAGCTTTAAAGATAAAACTTTAAGTTATCTATTCATAAACTAATTAATTTTAGCTTTGCTTAACTTTGAATTTAATGGTTATATTGTACCTTTATGGACCAAAAATAATATATTTTTTCGTTACCAAGTGAAGGGATTGAACTCATATATAGAAAGTTTTACTAATACAGATTCTATTTTTCAATAGCCAAAGTTGAAAACCACGTAAATTATGTGTTTTCAAATAATAAAATTAACTTACTTTCTAAATAGATATTTATAATGCTTATACGCTTAATAAGATGAGCTTCAATTTTAAGATTTCTAATTTTATTACTTTAGAAAATTTGAAGGGTTTAGCAGCGAATTTATAACAGAATCTTTAGTTATTTTGCTTAAATTTATAGTTAAGTAAGTCCTTCTTTTAACTTTCTCATGACAAAGTTAAGCAATATGATAAAGTTTAAGATAAGAATAAAATAGCTAAAAGAAATGCTTAAGTTATTTAATTTATCATATAATAATTAAAAAATAACGGGAACAAAATTTTGAACTTGTCTGATAATACCTTCAATCCTTTGGGAGATCACAGGTTGGATCCAAAATCTTGAAGGGACTACATCTGAAGAATATCTTATTTTGATTGGGACTTGAAGTCATGATTGTGGAGTATGTAGTATATATACATAGTAGTCCTGCTTGTTGAAACTATTAGCAGAAAATTCCCTTTATGTCTCTAAAAAGGCCCTTCAAAAATACAGCAAGGCAAGAATTAGGCTGTTCTCAAGTTCTAAAAGTTAATAATTGATTAATTAATTAATTATATATAACTTAATTATACTAAATTTAATGTGAAACCTTAAAATATTAAGCCCAATTATAAGTTATAAATTTCTCTTTGTAGACAGGCTTTATAAATATTAAACTTAAGGAAGCTTTATTAATGTAATAAATAATAATTGGGAAATATTAAAATATTAGTTTATCCTTGAAAACATTATTATTAAAGTTAAGGTAAGATTATATAACTATTAAAACTATTAAGCTTTTATATAAAAACTATAAATTAAAATAGACAAGATAAGACAAAATTAAATGTTTGACGTTCTTAAAGATATTTCACTCTCTTTCCCTCAAACCTCTAGATTATACTAGAGGCTAAATATTCAAATATGAAAATCTCTATAACTCTACTCCCTACTATTCAAGCAATCTTTAAATTATTCTTTCATCTTGATAATGTTTGATATCTTTTTTCTTGTAAATATTTCCAAATCCATTACAATATATCCTTTCCCTTTTTTATTAATCTTAATCATTTGGTTTTCTCTTCTACTTCTTAATGTAGTTTTATCTTTCCAATTGAAGTTGTAAAATTTCTTGCATCTCTTGCACAGATGAGTTCTTTAGTTACAGTAACAGAATCTTTTTGTTTCTCGTTTGGGTTTAATCTTGAATCTTTTTCTCTTTCGACTATCATTGGATAATTTCCAGATTCTCTTATCTCCATTAAATGCTGAAATTTTTGCTTATTTACTTCTATTTTTCTATCTTGTTGCCAGTAGCTTTTTACTCCTATGCCAGCTTTATGATCGGTTTTTCTGATCTTGAGAAGCATTTCAGAAGGCGTTAAGGTCTCTTTTCTTAAGCCATGAGTCTAGATTTTATTTCCTTTGCAATTTCAAGCTTTTTCATCTGCCTCATATTATCTTTTTCAGTTTTTGACCTCTTTCTAGAGTTCCAGCACAACTTAAATCAGCTAATCATAGTTTTTTTATTGCATGGTATTATTAATTAGAGACTTCCAATTGTTTTATATTTTAAGCTTATTTCCTAAACTTTTCTTCAAAGATGATATTCTCGATAAGATATGCTACTTTAGTTTCCTTTTTTTCTAGTCCAATCTCTAGGATGCTAATAACTGTACTTTTTATACGTCGTTAAAATTCTTGATCTGAATTCTATCATTTGTAAAATAAATCTACAATTAAACTAATTAAACTTGTTATTTAATAAATAAGCAAAACTATAAAATATTTAGTTATACAGTGTATTTAATAAACTAGGGTATATTAGCATAAATATATTAGTTAGTTTTATAAGTAATTTATCCAAATTACTTATATTTAATTACTTTTTAGATTTATAACTTAATTCTTCTATTTATACTTTTAAATAAATCTACTTATTTCTAGCTTTATCATACAATTTCATTATTTTATTTTATTATAAACGATTTTAAATAGGAAGGAGAAATATTTCCACTGTGATTGATAGAAACTCTGGTACCAGGAAGTATACCGTGTGAAGAACTGAACAAGAATTTTGGCAAGAACCAAGGATGTCAAAACTGAGGCATCAAGTAAATATATTTTGAACGATGTCTGAGAATAAGGTCGCTTTAGGGAAGCCCTCCTATATTGGCCCAATAGGAGACAAGAACTCCCAAGGGATGCTAGCACAGGGAAGAATGAAATGCAATACGTTTTCAAACTTTAAAGAACTTTAGTTAAAGAGCTATCGTATTGCTACGCGTTCTATAATCTTAGTTTTTTTAATTAAAAAGCATTTTAAATATTTAATTTTAATGCTTACTAAATAAAATAAAATTAGAAAAATAGAATAAATCAAATATTTTAAATATCTGAAAGCAGTAAAGACTTAAAACATATCTTAATTAGCAAAAATAGATTAAACCAATTATATGATTAATTAATAAAATCACCAATAATAGTTAATATTTATTTTATAATTATAAACAAATTATTTATCTTTTTCTTAATTTTTCTCTTAGAATTCTTTATTTTGTACTTCAATTCTATAAGCAATTTAAGTTAGCTGATATAATCTATAATAAAAATATTACAGTAAGAAGTTTGCTCAACACTTTTTTCTTTTATATTTAATATAAAAATTTAAGTAATTTAGGTAAATCTTTTCAAATATCTACCTTTTATAAAATTAAAAAGAAAGAGAGTGGGAAAAAAGAGTAGAAGAAATAGTAAAATAATAAGCATTAATGAAACATAGTTATATTTTAGCTTTTTTATAATCCTAAAATTAGTTTATTTTTTATGTTCCTCTTTAATTTCTTTTAGCAGTATGCTTTATTTTGCATCCTTTTAATGTTATATTTGATTCATTATAATCAAAACTCACTGCTACTTGCAGATTTCCATCTGTAAATTATTCAGGCTCTCTAAATGCTATTCCTAAATCTTAGTCATTTACTTTATAAGAAAGATCTCCGTTACTCGTATTTACTATCATTTCAATTTTGTATTTCGTATTAGATTTAAGTTCATATTTATCTCTACCATAACTTGGACCATTACTTCCAGATATATGTCTAGTTTCTTTTGCACCTAAGAAAAAACTTCACCCATAATGACTGTCAGAAAAACAATACGAAAAGTCAACGAAACCTTTTTTAAAAACTCCTAATTTGCAATCCCAAGTATCAGTGATCAAAACTTCAAACTCGAAATTATAAATTTTACTCTTTTTAAGTTTTTAATCTAAACAAAGCGTGTCAAAATGAGAAGTTGTATTTTTAGTTGCTGTTTTATTTTTATTAGAACATTTGTACATTTTAGAATTACTCGACTCGCATCATATAAATTTCTAATAATAGCATAAGTTAGGAAGTATTTCATATTTTGTCAATAGCAACGGGAGTCTAGAAAAGCTCTCTTATACTTTTGTCATCTATTATACTTTAAGAAGTTTTCTTAAGAAGAGAATTTTGGCAAACTATAATTATTTGTTTTCTATCTTATCTAGATTTATCTCTCTTAGCATTTTATAAATATAAGGATTTATATAATTTCTTATTTTAGTATATTATTTCATTAATTTATTTACTTCTTTTATAACTTAACTTTCTATTTAAAAAGTCTCAATCTACTAGCTTTTATAACTAGATAAGACTTTAAATTATTTTTATTTGGATATTGCAATTATTAAATTTAGCATTCTATTTATTATTTTTTCCAACACTCCTGAACTCAATAAATTAGCAGTCTTGTTTAAAATATATAATCTAAATAAATAAATAACTTATGTGTATAAAAATTTCGAAGAAGCTAAGATTAGTAAATTTAAACTTTAAAATTGATAAATAGTAAATAAATAAAAATTAAATTATATTCACTTGCTTATTTAATATTTAAAAAGCCTTAATTTATTATGGAAAATATTATAATCTAAAAATCATCAAGACAAAATACAGTGAAGATTCCAGCAAGTTTGAAGTAATTATTTTTAAGCACTAAACATTTTAATCGTGGCGATTCTATTAATAGTGGTATCACATTTATTTATTTTATTATTATTATTATTGTTATTTAAATAAACTAAATATTAACATTTTTAATGCTTTTCTCGTTTTAAAATATAGCTCTTAATAGGTTATAAAGAAAAGGATAGTTGGATTTAAAAAATGTTGAATATAAGTATAGAAATATTAATTTTAGTCTAGTTAAATTATTCACTCAATTTTTATCATTTATTTAGTCTGAAGACTAGCTAGCGTAAAGGAAATTTTGCTATTCATTCTATTACTTCTCTTATTTTTAAGTTATATCCTAACTGTTTTCAATATCCTTAACTATAATGGGAATTATTAAATCTTCAAATGAGCGTGCTTATTTTCCATTTTTATATAAGTAATGCTTTTATGAGGGATGCTTTATTTTTTAATAATCTCTTTTTTATTTTATTCCTTTTTTCGTTCGCTCTTTTTATATTTAGATCTATATTAAAGCCAGTCGATTCAATTAATGCCAAATTAGGTGTTCTTCAGGCTATCTATGCTAGAAAAGATTTATTATTATTTGATTTAAATAAGTATTTCAATCACATTCCATGGTCTTCTCAATAAAACTATTTAACGAAAGTATCGAAAATATACTTAGGCAATAAATAACTAGATCAGGGATTTGCAAATCCAAATTAATTTCTAAAGATGTCTAACTCCATAAATAGCGTTTCATTCTAGATATAAATAGAATATCTCCAGTCGAAGATTCAAATACCACACCCATATAAACTATTACTAGTCAAATACCTCATGCTAGTTCGAGATAAAACAACTATTAACGGTTATTTTCTTCCTCTAAGAAATCTATTCTAAAGTATTTAGAGTTTCTAAATCAGTTAGATATAAAGCTAAAATAATACACAACTGATTCAATTTATGAATCAATTTAAACTTTAATACAAAAGAAAATAAAATTATCCCAAGCAAGATTTAGCTTTTTAGGAAAATCAAAAGTTTCTAATTATTTAAATTAAAAAAATAAGATAGAGATTGCAAAATTTTAAACGAGTTTTAAATAAATAACTAAAGAAAGCTAAAATAAATTCTGATTTGAAATAAAAGCATAAAAAAGAATGAAAAAGATAGATAATTATTATATTATAAATTAAGTTTTAATTAATTAATTAGTATTCAAATAATAAACTTATAAGATTAATTTTTAATGAGATATGATTAAATTATAGGTATATTTTTAAGTGAGGCAATATTTATTAAATGCAAAAAATATTTAGAAACGATACTTTTTGAAAAAAATTTGATTTTGAATTAAAATTAAAAAATTGTTAAAAAAGTCAGAATATTTTGATCTAAATTTATTGCTTTAAATAATAATTGAAAAAAAATTATAGCTTTAAGTAAATTTATAAAGATTCATTAATCTAAATATAAATTTAGAACTAATTTAATTCAGAGTCTGTATTCAAGCAATATAAATTATTTAATCTCATTTATATACTTAAATAAATAATATTTAAATATGAACAAATTAAAAATTAAATACTCTTTTTTAATCAAAATGCATTTTACTAATTTTAAGTCTTTTTATTTTTTAGACTTTATGATTCAGAACTTTTTACTGTTTTGCTTCGTTTTTCTCAATTTTTTAAATAAAAAATTTGGTTAATTAAAATGTGAAATTTCATAAGTATTAGCTATTAATAAAAAGCTAAATATTTTCAAATGGTTTAATTTTAATTTTAATTTAAGTTTAATAAAAATATATTGCAACTCATTCTTGCTGTATAAAATAAGTTTTTAAATCCTGTTTCCATTCCACTTACTTCAATTATTTTCTTCTTTTGCCTCCAGGTTTTTTTTAAAATCAGTCTCAGTAGTTCTTGAGTTTTTTTTCTCTTGTATACTTTTCCTTCAGAATTACAGTAGAGTTTTTTTTTTCTCTATTTTTTCTTCTAAAGTCAATATAAGTTTTATAAAGTAAAAAGAATTAAATCGCTTCTAAAGGTAAAAATAAATAATAACTTAAGCATGAACTATTAAAAGGAGATATAGTAGCTGTTCTTTAAGAATCTAAATATCTATTTCATGGAAATATTAGGACTTTCTATAAACTTCAGTGAAGATATAACAAGAAAATAAATAAGTAAAAAGGATATTAGCAGTAAGTTGGAAATGTAGGAGGTAAATTTACAACTAAAACGGGTAGAAGAGTATACTAATCAGTTTATTATATGTACAGTAAAATGTTAGCTTTTATTTCAAAATAACAATAATAATATTAAATTAGCATAGTTCTTTCTTTAGTTAGATCATCATGTTTAAGTTAAATTTTTTTTTAATTATTATTTATAAAGTCTTCATTACTGTTTCAGAAATTCCTGATATCTTTCTTCCTAATTTTTCTCTTAAGCTCAATCCTCTTCTTACTCTTTTAGGATTTTTGGACCTTTAGCTTCTTTATCATTTCCTCATAATTAATTATTCCCTTCCGTTATTTACTCGTATAAATCCATTATATTCCTTAATATAACTTTCTTCTTTAAATCTTACTTTCTTGTGTGTAATTTATTCATTCTGCTCCAAATTCCTTTTTCTTTTTTTTTATTCTTAAATTTTCGTTTAATTTTTAAACTTTTTTACTTTATTCCTTTCTTCTATCAGAATAGCATCTTTAAATATTTCTCTACTTATTACTATAAAATGGTTTTACTTCTTTTCAATATAGATCTTAATTGATTTATTTTTATTAAATTATTGTTCATGTACATATAATAAACTGATTATTATACTCTTCTACCCGTTTAAGTTGTAAATTTACCTCCTACATTTCCAACTTACTGCTAATATCCTTTTTACTTATTTATTTTCTTGTTATATCTTCACTGAAGTTTATAGAAAGTCCTAATATTTCCAGGAAATAGATATTTAGATTCTTAAAGAACAGCTACTATATCTCCTTTTAATAGTTCATGCTTAAGTTATTTATTTTTACCCTTAGAAGGAGTTTTTTTTAAATATATTATATTGAAGTAATTTTTAAAGCCTATCATGTTTATAAAAAGAATATGGGGAAAAAGGGAAGATTACTAAAAATAAAAATAGAACTTAAGAGTGAAAAAATAAGCTTAAAAAAGGTTAGTAAATAGCTTATAAAAATTGACTAAAAAGAGCTAAGAAAGCTTCAATAAAATTAAGAGCAGATAAAGCAAATAAAGGATAAAATAATTAAATTATAGACATTTTATTTATTTTATTGAGACTAAAAAGAGAGAAAAATAAATCGGATTTGCTACTTAGAGTGAACTTAGATGATCTTTAAAGTAAAATTAAGAATATTAATAAATAGCTAAGTAGTCAGAAAAATAACTTCGATCAAAGAAGTTAAAATATAGAGTATGAGAAAAGGGACTAAATAATATAGCTTCGGATCTTAAAATTATGAGGACTAAAATGGAAAAATTTGAACTAGAAAAAGGATTAGAATAATAAAGCTGGAAACTGAAGATTTTAATTGAAAAATGATTAATAGAATCTATGAAATTAGCTGAATAGAAAAAACTTGGAAGTTTAGAATTTGAAATAAGTTCTATAAAAAACACAGTATGAACGTAATAAAAATCAAATACTTTAAATCTAAAGTTAAATTTAAGAAATGTATCAAGCAAGGCATAAATGAGTACTAATAGCTTTTTGAGGAACTATTTAGTATGTTCGATTCATTTAATAGCAAAAGCTCTTCAAAGAAGGCAAAATAAAATTAGAAATTAGCTGTTAAATTATAAGAATTTTAAAGGAATTGCTAACAAAGCAAAGTAGGGGCACAAAAATTAGAGCTAAGTAGATTAAAAATACTAGGAGAACAAATTTAAAATAATCAGCTAAATATAGTCCTTTTTCTAGAAACAATTACTACATCCAATATTAAAATAGTTTATAGGTATCAATCAAAGCTAAGTTTGGATACAACAGTTGGTAACATAATAGTTTAAAGTTTTTAATTTGCTAGCAATAGAAACAGTTAAAATAGATTTGAACTTTAGGCAAGTAATCAATAAATTTTATAGAGAAATAGTAGAATTTGGAAAATAGATTTATTTAGAAAAACTGGGATGCTTGAAGCTATTATAATAAAGTCTTAAAATCTTGAAGAGAGATGCTGCTTTTGTTTAAAATTTCGAGAGGGAATAGGAAGAATAAATAAAGAAGCTAAATGCATAAGAAATGAAGAGTCTCTTAAATTCACTTCAAAACTTACTGTTCTTTAAGGATATAAAGATATTTGAGCTTTGATTGAAAAGAGAAAGTAAAATTACTTAAATTCTTATATTAAATGATTCATTAAACTCATAATAAAAGGTATCTAATATGTATGCTTTTGAGCAAAATCCTAAAATGTTTCTTTATATTATAAATATATAGATGCTAGTAATGGCTAGAAGCTCATTTAATAAAAGAGTATAAGAGGTAATGAGTATTTTCAATATAAGTAATAAAATAAAAGAGATAGAGTAAAGTGATTAAGTAAAGCTAAATTATTATAATATACAACTATCAACTATAAGCTTAAAGCACATTTATATTATAAAAGACTAAAAGCCTTGAAATTAATTTATAATAGCAGCATTTTTTATTTAGAATTGAAATTAAAATCCTAGCAATTACCTCAAAATTTATATAAGTTTATATTAATTAGAATGGAAAACAGTAAGACATAGAAAAAATGCTTCAAATGCAGCAAGGCAGTAACAGAGTTTAAATGCTAGCATCTTACATGCAGTGATTGTCTCCTTAGTTGGTTCAATAGTTAAGTTAATGAATCTTTAGAGATTTAGATAGATAAACAAAGCTTGAGATATAAATGTGAAGAATGTTAAGTTTATAGCTTAGTTAGTGATAAGTATGTGATAGATAATATAAAGATAGATAAGACTTGGGATGTAAGTTTAAGATTTAGATTCTTAGTTTGTATCAGAAGAGCAACTAAGTAATTCCTCTAGTGAAATCAAGAAGTAAAATGACTAGAAAGAATCATAAGTTTAATAATAAGAAGCAGAGCTTAAAAAGTAAATATCTAACTTGACCTAGAATAACTAGGTAAGCTATTTATATAATTAGAAGATATTATAGGAAAATTAGAATGTGTAGAAGGAAAATTTAACCCTAAAAAAGTAGAACGAAGATCTCAAAACTCAAATATAAAAGCTTCAAATACTACTAAAGGAAGAAAGAAATTAGTAAGAATACTACAATGAAGAGCTAAGTAATAAGATTAAGATAGTCCAAGAGCTTAATAATTTGCTTTAGTTAAAGGATTAAGAATTAAAACAAGCTAAGTAAAGTGAGGAAGAATGCAGAGAGCTTCTAATGTAGTTGCATAATTATAAGGAAACTAGTGAATTAGTAAAATAGGAATAGTAAGGTTTAAATAAGCAAAATATAAAACTATTCCAATGCTAGGAATGTAGAGTAGATTTCCAGGAGCCTGAAGTTGTAGAACTTCTTTGTAATCATGTCTTTGACAAAATCTGCTTGACTACTATCCTCAATGAGTAAACATAAGGATTTTTCATCAGTGCTGAAGGAGATAATTGAAGTTAAGCTTCATGTCCAATATGCAAAACCTACAAAATAAATAATGAGGAAATAATGAAAGCGATAGGAGTTCAATAATATAAGTAAGCACTTGAGCAAGCTGATTTGAGAGCTGTTTAATATTTCAGCAATCCTAACTAGGACTAGCAAAGATATCAAATTAAGAATAAGTGAAATGACGGAAATTAAGAAGAGAGAAAGGAACAGGAAAGCAAGTTTTAGTATAAAAAGAATTGAGAAGAAAATAATTAAATTCAAAAACATCACTAATATCTCTTATGCTTATAAGGTTATTTCTAGTATAATTAAATTAAGTTAATTAAGTCAAAAAATAAATTCTTAAGAGTCAACTAAAGAATAATAAAACGCTATCTAGTCTACTGGATAAAAACTTATCATATTCTATTTAAATTAATCTCTGAGAACTGATTCATTTGGATTAGAAAATAGTGCTAAAGGATATCAAGATATCTTTTCGATTTAAAGGATCTTGAGATTTAAAATTAGCATTGAGATAAAAGGTTTGCATATTCGGTAGTTAGTTATATGATTTATATAGTAAAAGAAAAATATGATTAAGAGCTCCAAACTTTAATTTCAAGAGTATAGTTCTAGATGCTCAAATATTATTATATATGCTCATTTAACCCCAAAAAATTAAGAAAGTACTGATATTAATAATAGAGATAATCTTAATTAAGTAGCTAAAAGGTTTATATTAAGCTTGCTTATTATATTTGTTCTTTACAGAGTCAAATTTTTATTATGCGTTTTTCCATTTGCCTTAATAAGCAACCTTTGTATTTAAATTATCAATCTTAGACTGAACTAATTTCATAAGCTTCCAAAATGAAATTTTCAAGTATTAAATATAATAAAAAGATCTATGCTTCTATTTGTATTTCAAGTTGATATACTTATATCTATTCTTTTTTATCTTAGATGCTATTCTAAGATTTCAAACTTAGATAAAGTAACTCAAGTTATTTGAGCATAGCATCTCACTAGATCTTAATTCTAAAGAATAGTTTTACAAGAGATCTTTTTTCTCCCTAGTTAGATTAAGTTTGAACTACTAAAGGGATAAAACAGAAATGACAGGAGAGTTATTATAACCACAACGCCTTTATCTGTTTGTGAACTGCCTAATTATATATGATTAGTGTCACATACGAAGTTGCTCTCTTTTATAACCTAACTTCTATGGATAATTCTCTTTTTTTGCTTAAATCTAGAATGCAATTATTTCTACTTAGATTATACTCAATACTTTTTAATATAGTCTATTGCAAACCCTTTACTAGTAAATATAACAGACTAGGGATAAAACTAGAAAATAGAGAATTAAAAGGGAAGAATTTAGGAGATAAGCAAGCAAGGAAATTCACTTTTTTACTCTATTCACTTCTGATTTATTCGAAGCAACTAGAGCATAACAAGAGTAATATAATCAAAACTGAAGGTAGTTATAGCTCTTAGTTAGTTCTTGAAGACTTGCTAAAGTAAAAAATAAATAAATCTCTGTTTAAAGATTAAATTAGACTTGGTACTTTAAGATACTATATAACTATCTGCCTATGAAATTAAATTATTCATCTTGGGTTATAAAGGAAGAGACAAGTGTGGTTTATAAACTCTGACTGTTTATGCCTATATTGTTGTTTAGAGAGAATTAGATAGTAAAATGTCTAGTTATGGAAAAGGCTTTTTGAATTAGACTCAATTTCTTTTATATTAAATTGGATGTTTAAACTTGAAAATAGTAAAGAGGAACCAGGGTGTAAATACTTGGATTTAAAGCTTTTAAAAATAGTGAATATAAGCAAGATAAATCTAACTATCTAAAGCTCATTCACGTTTAAGGAGAAAACCATTTAAGGTCAATGATAAGCAATTTTTCACAGGAATTGAAATAGACGAATCTTAAATACCATTAGTCTAAAACTACAGGACATTTATACTTTTGAAGTGCATACAAAATAAAATAGAATTTAACTATAAAAGCCTCTTTATAATATACTCTAAAATAAAATAAAAGCTACTTTCAGATATTTTCATTTGACTATATTTATCAGCTATAATTAACCATACTATAATCAAGTTCTATTTCAACATTGTATATACTTAGTAAAATTTACAAGGTTACTAGCCTATTATAAAGAAGAGCTTGATATATGCATACTGGTTGGTAATATATCAAGTAAAGATTTATTTATGCTTTTGCTATTAAAGAAAGACTAGTGAGCTAATTAATTTTATTCAAGGTTATTTCAACTTTACTCCTTTAAGAAGGTAGTTCTCACATATTGCATATTAAAGTAAAACTAGCTTTAAAGTAAAAAATACATAATTAAGTCTTTGCCTATCTCTCTGTGATAATCCTAGGCTTTTTGCTTAAATTAAAATAATCTTAGCAATTGCTTTACTTTCATTTTCTCAGTTGCAACCCTTTCTGTATAGTAGAAATCAAACTCATATAAGCCACTCTTCATAACTTAGTAGTAGTCTTCTAAATAACTAACTTTTTATAATGATTTCAAAAAAAGGCTTAGTAAATTACAAATTTCAGAGACTAAGAATTATAGTAGATTAAATAGGAAATAGTTAAATAAGATACTATAAAGCATTATCAAGTACTAAAACAGAATAAGCTTAGCCTATCTCTAAATAACTAGAGTTGAGGGTAAAGGATTATATTCCCTTTTCATGCTAGATAGAAGTATATAAGAGCTGAGATTATGAAAGCGTAATTAGGGATAGAAGTATAAGAGCTTTAGATGCTTTCTTGGCTTTATTTTAGGTATAATGCTAAGAATGTATCAACTATAGCTCTACTGATCTAAGGAAACTATATCTTATTAACTCTTCTCATTCATTCTATCTTCAAGCAGCTCTCTTTCTATTATAAGGTAACTGGGTGTAAGGTATAGAAATGATGTAATTATAGATAAAAAAGATTATAAAGGTATTTTAGTTTCTTGAATGAAGTTCCTAAAATGAAGGATATATAAAATATGGAAATTGATAAGGATAATAAAGCATCTCTCAATTAAATTAATATCCAGAAGTAGGAAAATTAAGAGACTAATAATGAGTCCTAAAGTAGTTTGGTAAATGAGGAGGATAGAGAAGAAAACTCTTAAAACGTGAAGGGAGGTTTAAGAAGTAAATTTTAAGGGAAAGATACTAGTTTAAGTAAAGGCAAGGAAGGGACTAATTAACAAGAGAAGAAGCAATATAATTAAAAGGAGAAGAAGCTAGCATGTGATTTACTCAACTAGAGTTATTCTACATTTTAGTAGTTTACTAGAAATACTAACTTCTAGTAGAATAAATAACAGTTGTAGGCTAGAAAGCTGAAACTAATAAATGCATCTAAGAACTAATCCTGTGCTGTAAAATAAATGAACTAGAAGGCAGATGATTTGAAGATCTAGAAGATTAATTTCTAAGCTCCTAATGTGAAATATGTTCTGAAAAACTCTAAAAGTCTTATTAAATGTGATCAAAGTGCTGATCAAACTTAAAAGAGTAGTTAAGATCTTTAGGATAAGAACTATAAAGAAATCCTGCTTTTGTAAGACCCAGAAATCTAAAAGCCCTAAAATAGCGATAATAAAGATAATTTTAAAATGTAAAGCAATAAAAGCGAGATTTTAACAGCATCATTTAACTTCCAGAATGAAGCGAAGGAAGCTCATACAAATATAGTTGACTTGTTTTCTTAATCTCCAATTCCTACAGTAAAAAAGCTTTAGAAATGACCACAATAAGGCAAGTAACTAAATAGCAGCAATTAACAAACTAAGCAAGTACAAAAATCATATTAGAATGAAACTTAAGAACATCAAGAAAACCTATTAACTAAGAGTTACTAGAATTAGATTTAAAGCATAAGCATAGAAAGACAAAAAGGAGTAAAATCTAGTAAATAGAAGTTTACTGAGTAGAAATCTAATACCATTTTAAAGGAAATGCCAAAGACTAAAAAAGTAGTGTTTTAGAAAGTATAATAAGAAGCGGGTGAATAGTTAAATAATTAGAATAAGGAGTTTTAGGATGAAAAAGAGGCGCTAGAAACTTCTTATCAGTTCAATCATAAATAATTCTACTTTACTATGAATAACTCTAAGTCTCAAGGCTAACAGTAAAATACTCAAAAAATAAAATAAAGATAAACGATGCCAATGGACTGATTTAGAGATAACAAACACATGAGATAAAAAAGCGCTGAATTCTACTCTGCTAACGCTCATTACATTAAGTAAAATTCACTTTAAATAAATAACTGATGAAAGACTGTAAAGAATGAGACGGAGCCACAGGATCTCAATGATAATTCGAGTAATTCATTTATTTAACAAACGCTGTAAGATTCTCCAATGAAAGGAAATTAGCTTAAGCAATCCACTTAATAAAAGCATCTAATTAAGTAAAACACAATCTAGTTTCATGATAATCTTTCATAAGTAGTGTAGCAGTAAAAAGGATGTAAAGCTAATTAAGTAGATTAAGCTCTTCAAAATACAGGGGAAGAAAATGTGTAGCTAACTAATTAGATAAACAGAATAAGAGCTAAATAACTGTAAAATTAAGTGTCTTTGAGAAATAGAAAGTAAGCGTAAGAAACTTAGAATGATTAAGGAAAGACTGCTTGTTAAAACTAGTCATCGTCTGATAAGAATGATACGGAAAGTACTCAAAATGTTTTAACTAGTTAAGCCGACTTATAATAAGCTGAGTGAGTAGATTAGAGATTAATAAGTGGAAATGATTTTGACACTTCCAAGTCAATCTACAGCTAGTAGAAATACGAAAAAATATGGAAAGGCCTATAGCTAGCTTTAAAGGAAGGAGATGAGTTATTCTAGGATTTTTATTTAAATTCCGTTCAAATCCTATAATGGATAAGGAAAGCAATTTCTTCCTAATTAGTGTAAATTATTCAAGACTAGAACTTGAATTTATAAGTCCTACTTGACTTTGATAACTAAAATGGAAATGAATAAGATTTTAACACTCAGTTTAAGCTTTTTTATCAGTATTGCGAAGAAATATTCTTCAAGATTGAATTGAATATACCTAAAATATCAATGGAGAATAAGATATTCCTAAAGCTTATCCTTATGGATCATAAAAGATTCCCTAAGAATTATTTTACGCCTTTTGAAATTAGATTCTTGGGAGTGGAGGATGAAAAGCTAGTGTAAGTTTACTAATTATAGGTAAATTAATGGGTTTAAGAAGAATACGATCATATGCTTCTTCGTATTTTGTAGATAACTCATAGCTAAAATTCTGCTACAGCCAGAAAAGTGCAAAATTTCGAAAAATCTAAACTAAGAGTAGAAGCAGAATTTGAAGATGTTTGCAAGCATTTTGAATGTAGTAATATTAGAGTCTTATTTAAAAATGGGGTATTTTAAAAGCCAGAATGAGTTTGAAGGGGTAGATTTAAAATAAATTATGTACTATCTGCCTGAATCAGTAAGTCATTTATTTAGGATGATTATGATGGAGTGTCTCAATATTTATACAATAAGGAAGAAATGTAGTTCCTCTTCTAGCAGAAAGAACTATAACTCTTCAAGCTTAATTAGAAAATATACAAATGCGCTAAGAAAGTAAGGAAAGAAAGTGAGGCTTTGTTCTCCAAATTAAGGAAACTTATGGAAAAGGGAGATGAATGATGATTGAGTATAAGTAATTAAGCTTTTTTTATAGTTATTCCTTTCTTAGATTTCTTTTATAAGTTTCAATTACCAAAAAGTTAAGCTAAATATTGTAAATTTGATACTAAAGATAAGAGCTTAAGACTCATAAGATGTATAAACTTTAGTATTACAGCCTTTCACTCTTTTTTTCTAAATCTAATTAATGAAAGAGCTTTCTTGTCTTCTGGTTGATATATTGACTAAAACTCAAACAACCTTCTACATGAAACTTAATATCATTAGTTCACTATTTCTACTCCTCATTTAGAATAAGCACTATTGATCGTGAAGCAAACAGAGAGTCTAGTAAATCAATTTCTATTTAATCATCTCATCGACTAAGTTAATTCTGATAACGACAAAAATTTTTACTGTAAGGTGCTTAGAAGAAAAGGCTCAAATGTATATGCTATATAACTTTATTTTCATCCTAATGCAAAATCATCAACCATTCATTGCTTTAATATAAATACCTAAATTTATTTTAATGTGTCTGCTTATTATAATTTTAATTAGGTACCAAAATATTCTAAATACAGATTGACTATTTTTATCTAAATGAAGAATGACAAATTTATACTTTTTTGAAGCTTCTAGCTTCGCTAATAAGGTATACATTTTTCTTAAAGATACGCATTATTTACCTTTATATAGTATGATCTCCACTAATCTTCTTGGTTTTAATCTCATTCAAACCTAATAAATTAAATCACTAACCTTCATTAATTTATCTAAGTCTTAAGCTTACTGTTGAGAGAAGTCCAAGCTATTTATAAAGATAATACTTAGCCATACTATAACAAACTAAGTCTTGAAATGATCTCACGATAGCAATGCTATATTTCCTATCTAATCAATTATTGAAATACAAACTAGAGACTATCATTGAAGTATGATAATAGCAGTTAAGTTAAGGTGCAAAATATGAATATTAATAAAACGAAACTGGAGAACTTAGCTATATAATGGTAACTATATCCTTGTTGTAATTAGTTCTAAATCCTTTATTCTATTAAGCAATTATAATCAGATGCATCATATATACGATTACACTATATCCTACACTACATTACTCTATTAAAAATAAAAGCAGGAACTAGTTAAGTCTATAGTAAAACATCAAAGGGAGAAGAATTGGCAATATAGCTATATCCTTTTATGAACGTGTACTCCAATTTTCCTTCTCCTCAATTAATTGTGGCAAATAGTATAAAAAGTATTTTCCTTGCTTGTAGTTTAAGCTTCTAATATAAACAAGTGGTAAGAGAGAAGGCTTTTATAGTTTCCTTAGTGGGTCACAAAAAGAGAAAATATACTTAGATCCATTTGGTTTAATAAGAGCCTTTTACTAATTATCTAATGGTTTTAAACCTCTAAAATCCTGGATGGTAACTATCTTACCAAATAAAAACTTTTTAGACTAGAAGCTCCAGGTTTCAAAAATTCAGTCCTTCTAATTAAGAGCAAATGAAGATAGAAAATAAATTCTAAAGCTCTAATAGCAGGTAGTTTTAATACTTATTTTACTATTAAATTAATAGGAATTCTTCTCACTTTAAAATAAAGCTAGTGAAGATAAACAATAGCAAAATAGATAAAGGGATAAGTACATTAATGAGCCCATCATACTCATAGATTTTTATACCTTAACTTTAATTATCACTTTTATAGATAATAGAGCAGCAGACTATAAATAAACTATTCTATACCTTTGGATTATATTAATAGCTTAAAAGGGAATAGTCAAATACTAAGACTTCGATTACATAACTTAAAAGCTTAATTTAGTTTCAAAAATTTAATTAAAATTTCGCGTTAAAAAAGGAAGAAAAATCCTCTTATCTACCTTTACCAGAGTTATTCAAATCGTAATCTAATGAAAAAATAGGAATCTAAAATTAATTAGGTCTATTGGAGAATACGTTTCGCTTCTATTTAAGCTCTAGAAAAGTTTTCTTCATAACAAGAAAGCTGAAAGTTCTAATAAATCTCTAGTACTTTTAATAACTAAAGCTTATAATAAAGGAGGGAAAAGTGTTGACTAGGATAAAATTAAGGCTTTACTATTAAAAACATTAAGATGCCTTTATTTTTTTCAGTAATCTGATTGTTTTTTAACTTAATAATAAAAGTTAACTTAGTAAAGTATCTTCATTTTGTATATTCTTGAAGTAATCAAAAATAAAATTATCACTAATCTAAACTAAACATTTTGGAGAGCTTTAAAATTATTTGATAACTATTGCTAATACAATCTAAACGATGGGAATTACTACTTTTCTTCTTATTTTTGACTTTGTTACTTCTAGTTTAATTCTTAGCTTTTCAGAGTATTTTCTGGCTAAATTTTTCCTCTTTATAGTAGGTATTAACCCTTTTAGCCAGTCTTAGATTTGATGATAACTCCATAAATTTTATTTTTCTAGATGCTTAATAAAAAGGAAACTTATCTGGGTATAATAAACATGATATACATCAAAGGTTATGCGATAATAGCCATTGAATAATTAAATAGCATAGTATAGTAAAGTAGTATCACTACTCTTTTAATTAAGCAATGAAGCATATACAGCTATCTTTAATTTATCAATGGTCCTCTCATAAGATTAGACCATTAAACTTAATGTAGATTTATTTAAAGGAAAAATTTAAGTAAAGCTGTAGTCATTATTTAACCAGGTTTGTCCCATTACCATTTTAAGAGTAGTTATTTGTTTTTATTTCCCGATTGCTTGATGAGATAACTATTTACCAATTATCTTGTGTTATGGTATAAAAATGCCTATAAATTCCTACTTTTCTATCTAAAATAGAAAGGCTTGATATCTTCTAGCTCTCATCTATCTAAATACTATATAAAAGATATTTACCAGTCATCTTAGCACTCAGTATTTTCAACCTTCTTATATAAAGTGATTTATTACAATTATCATACAATGGGTTAACAGTGCTATGTCTTAATTTACTTAGAGATAGCTTATTTTTCATTAATTTACCTTATTATAAAATAACTTAAATGGGTCTTATAAAAGAGAAGGCTAGATGATATTAGCTCTTTACTGGAACCTTTTTATTGAAGATCTATTGAGAGTTTATAAAAGCTAGTTATGCTCTTCCAGTCAAACTGCTTATTGAATTCTCTGGCTTTTAGTTCCTAAATAGCCAGCATTGATACTCACCTTCCAGTATTTTAGAGTCATACATCTTCTAAACCTTAATCGTTATATCTCTATCACAAGTAAATCAATAAATACTAAAAGAATAAGGATTATAAAACTAAAGGCAGTGTAAATAAGAAATCCTTAAGTTAAAGCAAGCTTGGAAAATCAAAAAAGTTGTAATTAATAGAAGCATTTGGTTGTAAGTAGTAATGAAGAAGAGGTATCAGTGGATACGTTAGTTTTTAATAGTATGCAATATTTAATAAACATTATTTAAAATAAAGGACCTCGATTATAAAAATGGAGAATACACTTGAATTCACTAAGTATGAGGAGTTTGATTCTGGCTTAGAGGGGATCAAAATTAAAATGCAGGAATAAAGTTAGTCTTAAATTTCTATCAGTGAAGATGACCATAAAGTTTCTAGGTTTAGTAATCGGATATATCAATTGTAATAAACAAAATAGCAGGTTTAGGCTAGTAATACAAACGGTAAATTAAGAGTTGAAAAACTAGAAGGAATGAAATCGCCTCAAACATCTTGTGATATCATAAAGAAGCTTTATCCAGATATTCAAATCAATTAAAGGAAGCATAAATATAATAACAACGAATTGCAAGTTCCATATGAATGATGCTCACCATAATTAAGCTCAATAGACTCTGTGAGTTTACTTAATACAACAAATTTATAAGAAAGCGATTTTCTAGAGCTGAAATAATTACTATCTGAAGAAACTAAATACAATAGCTAAGACTAGTAGCAGCAGGGATAATTATTTATACTGAAAAGAATATATAATTACTCAAAGGCTATTTTTCAAAAAAATAATAGTAACAATTAAGAGAACAAATAAACTTAGCCAAATCCTGAGTAAAAAAATCCTCTTTCCTAGAAGAAGAAAAAGTAAAAGCAAAGATAGCAATTATTTAGTGACTAATTTGCTATTATCTTAAACTCAGCTATTGTAGCTATTGCTCTAATCTTTTTCTTTCTTCACCGTCTTTTTAGAAAGGACTGATCTTTTAAACTTTTAATTTTGATGTTTTATAATTTAATTTTTTGAGTAGCTCTTGTATTATTATCATATTAAAAGCATATGCTTTATTATCAAACTGCATATCTATATAAAAGCGTTTTAGTAAGTTCACCTTTTTATTTTGATCAATGTCGTTAATAAACTATAAACTTAAACTTAGTTAACCAACTACTATGTTAAGAGTTAAGCATCTAACATTCTCCTCTCTTTTATTTAATGTCATCAATTTATTAACTATAAAGCTTGCCTTATTAAAACATTATAACTTAATAACTTTAAATTGCTTTATCATAGCACCGTAGGATCTTTTAACTAAAGCATCAAATTTTTAAATAGTTTTTAATAAAAAGCAACTTAAAATTAATCCCCTTTTATATCCTTTAGTTATAGCTATTTTGTTAAAATAGATTATAGTAGTTAAATTTAACTTCTTCTTTTGCATTAGCATTGTAGTTAGTTTGTTATATTTGTCTATCATAGCAATAGCATTAATTTAAATAAGATTTGAGTAACTATAACTATGATGATTTAACTTCAAAATTGTCTTTTAAATGTTTTTAAGTATTCTTAACGATATGTATATCCATGCTTTATCCCCCTTTTATTTGCAAAAATATAAAAATAGCAAGATAAAATAAAAAACATAAAAGTCATAGCATCACCCTATTCTTTAATCTCTCATCTTCATAAAGCTCCCTTCTATGCTGCTTTCTTCTACCTAAGATAGAAAACTTCCCAAATACTTAATTAACACCCAGTAATCCTCCCCGTTTTCTTAGACTTCTTCTTCCTAGATGTCAGTCTCTACAAGTTGGTCAGTTTCTTCATAAAAGGTGTCATTATTTTCTTAGGTTTGCTAGTTGTTAAGAGTGACTTCGTTCTTTTGGTTTAATTAGTTTCATAAGTTCTGAAGTTTACTTTGCAATATGGGTAAAGAGTTTTCTTCTAAGATTGATTCAAATTCAGCTTTCGCTTACTACTAATTCTTACTCACGTATCTCTTCAAGTCTTACTCTACTTTACTAGAAGACTTCAAGCCTTTATTGGATTGATGTCTCTTCTAACTATGAATAGCTGTTTATAACAGACAAGTCATTTCAGCTGAACTACATACACTTGCACTTATTTTAGAAGCTGGATTAACTCTTCTTTTTTCTTACTAAGACCTTGGAGTTTTGATAGCACAGTTAGCAGAGATAAGAGCAACAGCGAAGAAAAGAAAGAGGAAGTTGGACACAAAGTTCATGGTTGATTTTAAAGAGAAGGAAGAGACGCAATAAATAGGAGACAAATTTCGTTTTCATTCGTTAATTTAATTTTAAAAGGCAGTTTTTTAAAGGAATGAAGAGCATAAAGCATGACTATGGTTTATTACTATGATCATTGCTCGCTACTAATATTCGTTTACTAGCGTTTTATTTCGTTTTCAATAAGAAACTTTCTAAGTCAATCAAATACCAAGTTTAATTAACTTCTACAATAAAAAGCGCCGACTAAGGGACTTGAACCCTTGACCACCAGCTTAAAAGGCTGGCGCTCTACCGACTGAGCTAAACCGGCTTATAATATAAGTCAAAAGTAAGTTTTAAAGGAGTGGTTAAAGCATATAACTGCTTAATTAGTACAGTCATAAAATTCTCTCTTATCTATATTGATATGATTTGATATTTTGCTTAATTATAAAATATTAAATTAGATTATTTCTTTATTACTGAAAATATCATTTTACTTGTCTATAAAATTATAATATAGAGAGTTTAAGTATTTTTAAAATCAGCTTAAATTAGCTCTGTTTATATTTCTTTTAAATATTAGAACAATAAACCTTAACTTTAGTTTGTTTGATCTTAATCTAATACTTTATTTATAATTTTCTTATTAAAAGCTAGAAATAAAAGATTTAGCTTAATAACTTTTCTATCTTTTCCAATCTAAACAGACTCCTCTATCCATTGAATAAGTTCCATTATTGCTAATTTCTACTATTTTGTATCTCTTTAGTCTTATAAATCATCCCTGATCATCTTTTATTCCATATTTTTTATACGAAGCATCTATAGAATCCACTTCGTTTTTTCCTCTTTAATAATACAGACAATTTTGCTTAAAATAGCCTTGAAAATAAAAGGATTTTTAAGTGCAGAGTAACTTTACTTTTCTAGCAAATTTAGTTAAATAAACCTATTTAAACTACTTAGCTTTATTAATCTCCTTTCTTTAGAGTTTAAGCAAACCTTTTATAAATACAATAGTTGGGTTATAATTAACTAGTACAAACTAACTTTATTATGCTTTTATAGGTGATAGCTATATCTATCATTATGTGGGTTTTGTTGCTACTAATATCCAAAATTGTCTTGAATATTCGTATTTTAACCTTCTAAAAAACTTTTGGAGGATATGGAAAATTAAGTTTTAGATTGCTTGTCAAACCAATTAGCAAATGAGGAAGGAAATAAAAGAATCACTTCTATCATTATTTTAAAAGCTTAGGATAAGTGATCATAATTAGGTTTCTTCAAAGCTAAGTACTAAAAAGAGAAATAAGCATATATAAAGAGATCTATGCTCTAATATTTAGTTATCTCCTTAGAGGAGCTATAAGTGATGAAATCACTATCGAAGAATGTTTAGTCTAGTAGCAAAACTACTAGATATGTTCATTTAAGTCATGAAATTTGGTATAGTGAAGGTTTATATTTAATCCCCCTCAGTTGATAAGAGGTTAAAGAGAGAATAGATCTAAGTCTCCATTCATTAACTAGGATAAGAAGTTAAAGAGAGATCTTAAATTAAATGGAATATAAGAATTCAATGGTCCTTGATCTTCAGAATCCTCCATCAAGGTTCTAAACCATGTATAAAGTGCATTCATTAGTAATCCCATAACTTTCAATAGTTTGCTCGTTTTATAGTGCCTTTCCACCAAAAACTAGAGCTATAGCTCTAAATTCCATTAGTTCAACATTCGATACCAACTTTTTTAGATCTTAAACCTTCATTTCAGGCTCAAAGTTATAGGTTGACGTTTTCCCTTGAAGGTTCCTAACAAACAGCTGCATTTTTTTAATATAAAGGCATTATAAATAATTACAATAGAAATCTAGGCTTTAAACTTCAAACCTAAAAAGCAGCTTAAAGATAGCATCTGATTGAGTAAAATAGATTTAAAGACTAAGGGTGAAATACTAGTAACCAATGGTTTAAAATAGCTTAATTTTATTAATTTTAATAGCTAACTTAGTCACACTTTTAAAATGGACTTTCAACTTTATTGCCCATCTTGCTAAAACTAGTTCGATCTTCATTAAAGAATACCTAAAACTCTTGATTGTAAGTGTAAAAATATTGTCTGCTCTTAGTGTATTTAACAGGATTATAAGAAAGATTAAGGATTTAAATGTCCTAGATGTAAGAATTTATCTGTTCCTAATGTCGAAGGTTTGAAAAATAATCAGAAGCTGATGCAGATTTTGAAGAATACTAATGTTACTATCAAATTTGGAGATAAGTGTAGTTAGCATAGTGATGAGGAGGTTGAGTTCTACTGCATTGATGAAGAAGTGCTGTATTGCAGGAAATGTAGTAATAGACATGAAAACCATAATTTTTTATAACTTACTGCAAGTGACTGTGAAGGAGATTGCCTGTTCGAGTAATTCAGCGCAGAGGGTAAGCTTGAAGACCTGTAAAAGTTGTTTTTTTCTGAATCTCCAGTAAGGAAGAATAAGAAGTTGAGAAATAAAGTAAAGACCTCCTAGAAATTTCTTCAAAGTAGACTTGGTTAAATTCCAAAATAAATCACTTAAATAATAAATCAGAGCGTTGTAGATCAAGCTACTACTTTCATGAGTAGTACCATTTCCACTTAACAGCAAGAGTTCAATCAATAAGCACAAGACCCAAGCTTTGATAAGGTTATTAATAATTTCAAAATCCAATCTGAAAGCCAGCAATCGTTTTTTTTCTATTAGGACCTTTAGAAATATTTTACTATAATACCTGGACTTAACTAGCTTCTAGTCTATGAAATAAAAAGCAACATATTAAGTTTAGTCAATCTTCAGATTAAAATATCTCCTCAAGATGACTTTCATGCAACTTTCTTACCAGACGGTTAGTTATTTGTAACAGGTGGAGTAAGAGCAAGGACTAAACTATATGAGGAGTAAAACATACAGAATGAGGATATAACGGAAAACTTGAGCAAGTAGAATTCTGAAGAGAACTTCAAAGAAGATTTCCAATACAACTCCCTAGAAACAATACAGCAGTTTACATTCCTCAATAAAGCTTACATAATAAATAACGAAGGTGTAGTCAAAAAAATGAAGTCTATGAATTTCAAAAGAGCATGTCACTAAAGTGTGTTCTATAATGACTTTATTTATGTATTCTCAGGGATAGTAAATTACAAAAAAGTAATTCCTTAGTGCGAAAAGTATAACATTAAGAAAAATCAGTGAGTCTAGATAACCAACATTCCAATACCTGCAACTAACTGTGGAATAGTCTAGATATATGGATTTATCTACATCTCCGGAGGAGTTAAAGAAAACTAAGAAGTGACAGATTAGATATAAGTTTATCAGATTTCAAAGGATAAATGAAAGATAATGAATATAAAAATGGATAATAAAGGTTAGCTTGTAGGACTAATATTTGAGCATAGTGAGAACTTCTTAATTTTATTCAGTGATACATTTGAGAGAACTTACAGACTTGATAACAATTAAAGCAACTTTACTGATTATGGCCAGAAATTAATATCTGGATTCTTATTAACTACGCCTATCTATGATTTTAAAAGGCAGTAAATAATCCTAATAGACAGTAGAGGAAAAGTGTGTATATTTGATTTAAAGACCAAAGAATGAAGATACTTAGAACAGCCAAGCTTGACAAATAAAAGCTTTATAATGCAGAGACTACTAAGAGAAACTCAGAAGCAAATTGTGCAGACTAAAGATATTAATTAGGAAGAAAGTTGTTTGGTTTATTGAGTTATAAGAAACAGAATTACATTTATATTATTTTCATATTAAATAAAGTAAACAGCATCTCAGCAACATACAAGCACAGAATAAATCACGTGGGATATTTAACTGTCTTAATAACCCTTAAAGATAAGAAAGATATGCTTTATTAAATGTGTTGAAAAAGCAACGAAAATAGCTAAGAACTAATTCAGAAGACTTAGAGTTGTAGTCTCAACTAGAGAAAGTGAAGTTAAGGCTTTTTAGTTTGCTGATCTAATTTTAATTCCTACTCTATATGAAGATTTTCTATCTTAGGTCCAGTTCTTCTTATTTTCATTGTTAATCTACTTAGATTTGATATTTTCGTTATTTATATCCTTTAAGGTAAATGATATATCGTTAATTTTTAAGAGATCTAATAATGAAGATTTGGATAGTAGCTAAACTAAACAGACAAAGCATAAATTATATATCTAGAAACCCTTTAAAATTTGGGATTTATATAGAAAGTTTTAAGCTAGCTAGCTAGCTAAGTAGTAGCAGGTTATATTATATTAAGCTTACTAGAAGGCATTCGAAAATATCTATAATCCTTAGACTAGAAGTTAAGCATTTCATAATACAATAGTAAAGAAGTGCTAGATTTTGGTAGTATTGCAAAATGAATTTTTAGTTCAACAATAGGTATTAAAATCTATTATCTACTTATAAAGCGAAATTAACTAATTAGATCATTTTTAAAAATAGCGAAAGCTATTTATTAATAGAATCAACTAGGTAAAAGAATCCTTTGATGCAAAAATTTAAGGATAGATAACTAAAGTTAGTCATTGACAATTATAAAGAATGCTTTACTTAAGAGCAAAAGTACTAATTAAATAATCTTAGCAAAAACAGTGTAAGGCTTATAGTTAGAAAATGTAAATATAGATACTTTTTTCAGTCTAGGAAATAAAGGTCAGCAATATAGTAGAAAAGGTTACATGCAAAGAAATTTTAATTGTAATACAATTTTTTTCTAAAAAATGCTTAATTTTTTATAGGTATACATCGAACAAATGCATGACAATGTTATCTGGTTTAAGAACAGAGACTAAAGAAAATAATTATATAGAGCAGATTTTGATTATTGAGTGATAAAGGAAACTTATTCGTCTGGAGATAAGCAAGTTATTGAAATATATCTTATTAACTCTCCCATAAGCAATTTGAGCTTTAGAACCAAAATCTGTTTTAGCAAGAATCTACTTCATTCATTTACTTGGTTATATAATAATTTGATCCCTTCAAGCGTATTAAGCTCATACTGTCTAATTTTCTACTTCCATTTTTATCTTTATTACTAGGATATTTTCCTCTGTCTTGTTCATAAAGAATGTTCATTATATAAACTTAACTACAATCTCTCTATATAAAAGAAAATAGACAATAACTAGAAAAATGAGATAGTACTGAGTAAATGGGATTAAGTATGGCTTTATAAAGTTAAAGAGGTAGTGGAGAACAACTTTATTTCTAGTAAATACAATAAATAATTATTCGAGAGAGGCTCGAAACAAAATTGAAATCAGAGAGATAAGTTAATAAAGATAGTAAGAAAGTCTTTTATAAAGCCTTATATTATAGCTTTCAGTATCCTTTCTAAATTGCTTTTAGATAAGTAAAAAAGAGTGTTTTAAACAGCTACTATCCTAATCAAGACTTTCATTATAAAAATTTAGTTAATAGGGGATTAAATCTGTTTAAAGCAAGCTATATAATATATCGTTCATAGTCTTCATTATATTTTAATATTTTCTCTTTAGAAAGAAAAAGTAATCTTAGGAAAATAAATTTGGAGTGTTTAAATGAGAAAATAATACAAGTTTAGTTAGAATCAAATAGTTGCCTTATTTAAATATTGTCTTATTTTTAGTAATTTTGACTTTCTCTTTAATAAGAGCAGATTTAGTAATTAAGCAGCTATATGCTTTAACCACTCCTTTAAAACTTACTTTTGACTTATATTATAAGCTGGTTTAGCTCAGTCGGTAGAGCGCCAGCCTTTTAAGCTGGTGGTCAAGGGTTCAAGTCCCTTAGTCGGCGCTTTTTATTGTAGAAGTTAATTAAACTTGGTATTTGATTGACTTAGAAAGTTTCTTATTGAAAACGAAATAAAACGCTAGTAAACGAATATTAGTAGCGAGCAATGATCATAGTAATAAACCATAGTCATGCTTTATGCTCTTCATTCCTTTAAAAAACTGCCTTTTAAAATTAAATTAACGAATGAAAACGAAATTTGTCTCCTATTTATTGCGTCTCTTCCTTCTCTTTAAAATCAACCATGAACTTTGTGTCCAACTTCCTCTTTCTTTTCTTCGCTGTTGCTCTTATCTCTGCTAACTGTGCTATCAAAACTCCAAGGTCTTAGTAAGAAAAAAGAAGAGTTAATCCAGCTTCTAAAATAAGTGCAAGTGTATGTAGTTCAGCTGAAATGACTTGTCTGTTATAAACAGCTATTCATAGTTAGAAGAGACATCAATCCAATAAAGGCTTGAAGTCTTCTAGTAAAGTAGAGTAAGACTTGAAGAGATACGTGAGTAAGAATTAGTAGTAAGCGAAAGCTGAATTTGAATCAATCTTAGAAGAAAACTCTTTACCCATATTGCAAAGTAAACTTCAGAACTTATGAAACTAATTAAACCAAAAGAACGAAGTCACTCTTAACAACTAGCAAACCTAAGAAAATAATGACACCTTTTATGAAGAAACTGACCAACTTGTAGAGACTGACATCTAGGAAGAAGAAGTCTAAGAAAACGGGGAGGATTACTGGGTGTTAATTAAGTATTTGGGAAGTTTTCTATCTTAGGTAGAAGAAAGCAGCATAGAAGGGAGCTTTATGAAGATGAGAGATTAAAGAATAGGGTGATGCTATGACTTTTATGTTTTTTAGATTATTTCAGTTTTAAATAAAAAGACTTCTATTATTTCAAAAATAAGACATACATAAATAGATTGCTTCATCAATTAAAGTAATTGAGTTTGAACTTTAAAATATTAAAGTACTGAATCTTAGTAATTCTTAAGTTAGTGAGTTAATTAGTTAAGCCATTATATATAAATCACAAGCACTTTATGACTTTTTAATTGCCTAAATATTTTCCTATAAACTAGCTAAAATTTTAAAAATTTACTCTGAATCAGCTAGATCACAATATATAAAGCAATCATTATGTTTATTCTAGCTGCTTGAGTAATCAATAGATTGCTTTATGAATATTACACTCACTTGTAGTTAATAACTCTTATTTTAACGAGATGCATTTTCATACTAACCAAAGATTTTTTTGTTTAGATGGTTTCATAAGGATATAAATCCTCTGCTAATGAGTAACTTCATATTACTTTTTAGATAATGAATTTTTAACTTTCTACTGTTTAAAAAATTTCCTTTTATTTAAAAAATAAAGCAAATAAATATCTCTCCTTATGATTCTAAGTCTATTAGATTAAATAATTAGAAAAAATCAAAAGGGAACATATGACTTAGAATCTACTATCTAGCTTTTCTCTTTTAATCTTTGATCTCTTCTAATTATTCATCCATTTTAAGTACTTAAAATGAGCTTTTTCAACTTGTTTAGCACTTTAATTGTTAAGTTTAGAATCTTTAGTGGCTAAGTATTTTAAACTAAGATTAGACTTAATTTAAGCAAAAATTAGAAGTGTTTACTTGCAAACTTTAGGATCACTAATCTTCTTAAGTAAGAGCATTAGAATCTTATAGCTCTGAAAGCATTTTTTGCAATAGACTAATAATGATTTTTGGAATGCTATCGTTATCTTTTATAACTTCTTCTACCAAATGAACTGCTTGTCTTATCTACCTCATTATAGATCACTTAGTATAATACTTGCATATTTGGTTTTATTACCTAAGCTAAAATCTACTTTAGAAATATACCTTTTCTCTCTCTATCATTCAGAGTCTTTGTGTCTTGTAGTGTGAATATCTGATTTTTGAAATTAAAGACTTATTTCTCAAATTTAAGGTAATCTATTCAAAGGCTATATTTAAAAAGGGAGAATAGACAGCTTATAATATCAGTATCTTAAGTTAAAAATTAGGTTTATTTTATTTCTTAAGCTTGACGAAGTATGGAAGACTTTTAGTGTGAAAGAAGTGTAGGTAGTGAAGTTTAAAAAACGTTAATCAAGAAGAGATTAAATCCCTTAGTTAAAATAACGGAAAAGCTATTTAATCTTAAAGAAATACTTTAGTATGTTATTCTATTCAGTTCTCCTTAACACTTCTTCTTGAAAATTCCTCTAATTTTGTTTGGTAGAAATCTTTGCTAAGGAAATACTTCATTTCTTCGTTGCTAATTGCTTGATTACAATTCTAGATTGGGCATATTGAGTTTTATCCTTCTTCCATGATAAATTAACCATTAGTTTGCTCATAAATGCTTTTGATAATACTAGACTTACAGAATTAATGGCCACATTAGAGAACTACAGGTAAGTCGCTAGAAATTCAACATTTAAAATAGCACATATCTGCTAAAGGCTAATTTTTGCTATTTCTATTTAAGGCATAGGTTTTCTAATAAAGTAGGTTTTACTACTCTTAGCTCAATTTTAAGTTTTTGATGTAGTTAAGAGCTCTTCTCTTACCAGCCTAAGCTAAATCTTCATATTTTTAAACTCCTATCAAAGACTTGATCTCTTCATCTTTCATAAAGTAGTTCTCACATGAATTGCATTTAGCATGACCCCAATTATCTCCATCTACTTTAATATAGCGATTATTCGTCATTTTTTATATTGTCTTATTCAAGCATTGAACATCGAAGTTATGTCCACATCCTAATTAAATGCAATCAGATTTTTTGAAGTCGAATTTACATTCTTAGCATCTTATTAAGTTCTCAAGTCCGTATGATGCTTAGAGTACGTTAGTGGTAGTTTTCTTATATATGTATTCAACTTTTTGTACGAGATCATAATCCTCATCCTTAGGACTATTTTCTTCTCCTTCTGCTAGTTAATAAATTTTATAGTATGGAGGACCAGGATCTTCTAAGTTGTAATTTTGAGGTATTTTTTATCCAGTGTAATCTTCAATGTTCTCATCATAACCGTCAACATATGAAACATCTTTGTTGTAAAGTATATCATAATGACCAGGCTTGAATAAAAGCTAAATTAAAGGTAGTTTTCCACTGAGTTTTACTGTTTCAAAAGAAAGCGAAGACTGTAAGTTCTTGTCAATCAAAATAATTTCTGTCTTAATGTTCAGAACCATCTAAAGAGGACCAATTCCTATTCCATCTGCTTCTTTTCTCATTGATAATACTTCTTTTAAAATTTTCTAGAAAGGTTCTTAGCAGAAGTTGATATAATGATCTTTATGGACTTCCAAATAATTAGCAGTTAGAGTTCTCATTTCCCAAACTAAAGCTTCGTCTTATTCATCTTTATTCCTGTGAATTTCCTCAAACAGGTATTTGTTAATCATTACCTCTCCTCTTTCCTTTTGCTGCTTCAAGTTCTAGAGCAGATTTAGAAAAATATTCCTCAATTCTTAATGTTTCTCACTTCCTTTTCTTACAGTGAAATATCCTTTTGCTAATGTGAATTTTTCTATAATACTATTAAGTTCAGATATCGGAGTTGTCACTCTTATCAAGTGCTCAAGATAAGAGTAACCAAAAGCTCTATGATAGCAGTTTCCATCCCCTCTGATTGTTCTATAGCAATTAAAATCATTCTTCATTTTACTAATAATCAATTAAAGGTTCTAATTGGACTAAAAAACCTTCAGTAAGTTGGTTAAATTTTCCACCTTATAAACTTGGAATATGTTTGCCTGTTTGTTTATTACTGGTTAAACCTTTTATAAGTTTCTGCTCAGCTATAAAGTCTAATTTTAATTACTATTGCTTAAATTATTTTATTAAGGTATTTTAGTTTTGCTTATACTTTCATGGTTTTAGTTCAATGGTTGATTCTTTACTTCCTCTTAGTCACTTTACTTTTGCTCTATTTCTGCTGGTTCAATATTTAAGCTCTAAATTAATTGCATTTGAGTAGATTAACTTTAATTTTAAGGTTAATTCTGCAATTAGCTAATTTGTATAAAACTCTACTAATCAACTTCTTAGATCTTCTACTGGAGTAACTTCTCAAAGTTTTTGATTTCGCTTTCTAGTCTTTGAATTTATTACTGAGCTTGGTCTTTTTCAGACCTAAGCTAGATTATAATACTTTCTTTTTCATTAATATTCTTCTTATAATCGTCAATTAGTTTTTATACTTCACCTTCATATTCTTTAATCAAGTTTTTGGTGTTCAGCTTGTCTTTTTATGCCTATTAAATCTAAGAGTTATCGAACTCAGCTTGAAGATTTTGATACTAACTGCTTTGAACCTTAATTTAGCTCTCTAAATCATTTATCTTCTAAAGCAGCTCCCATTTTTCATTCTCTTCACTATTAGCATTAGATTTTTCCAGATGATCAGTAGTCGCTTCTAAGGACTTATCAGAAGCTGCGAACTATTTTGGCTAAAACTCACTTTCACCAAGAAGCTAAACTTTATTATCATGGATTTACTAAAACTCAGTGTATCTTTTTGATATGCTGCTTTCTATTTCTTTGTCTCTTTATAATAACTCTCACTTTTCTACTTTTTGTTCTTTCATACTATTATTCTAAATCAGCAGTTCTTAAATTTAAGACTATGCTTATCCTAGTTGTTTTTTCAAGTCCTAAAACTCTTCTTTTTTAGGTCTCTACTGATACACATCTAGTTATTATATAAGGTTTTACATAGTAACCTTTAGCTGATTAACCTCCATTTCAAACTTGAGACTAATCCCTTAAAGTTTATTCACTTCATTACTTTTCTGATTTAGCTATTCGCTTCATTATCTCTCTTTATCTTAATAAGTCCTTTCCTATTACTTTATCTAGCCTTACAGTCCTAAGAGTCTATCATTCAGTTATTCCTTTTCCTTTTTGACATCCTCATGTTAGCTTTCTACCTATCTTAGTTAAACTTCCATACGTTCTAACTTCTCAGTCAAGCTTTATAAATCATTACTTTAGTTTTCCATTTTCGTTATCAAACTTTTATAATTAAATACTTAGTCCTAGTGTTAAAAATATGCTGGATAAGTAGAATTTTTAATAGAATTTATTAGGTTAAATATTCAAAGCAGAGTCAAGAAAAACTGCATCTAGTGCTGAACTAGCAGCACATATTAAAGTGACTTATGGTTTAAATATTAAAGCAAACTCTCTTGTAAGTAGGCTATGAAATAAGCTATTTACGATATAAATTCAAAAATTCATGGTGTAATATATATACCAAGTAAAGCATCTATTTGAATTACTTTAGTGAGACTACTTAGAGATTTACAAATAGGATATAAAAGTTAAGCAAGTAGACTTTTAGAACTCGTGCAGGATTATTTTTCCTTTAGAGTTTTCATCCTAGAAACTTTCTACCTTCATTTCAGATATTATTTTAAAAACTCCAACTCATATTTAAAGCTATTAAAAGAGTAAATTTCTTAGTTTGATTAAGATAAGAAACTATAATCATGACGCTATAAAGGCAATGTAATACTTCTCTTTACTCAGCTTATATATATGTTTTGTATTATTTTAAAGTAAAGCAAAACGAAAAATTAGTAAGATATATAATCTTTGCTAGCTTCGAAGTCTTTACTTTTATCTAAACAACCTGTTAGGCTTGTAGATTCAAGTTCTAAAGAAAATATAAAGTACTGTCTGCTATTTAATTATTCAGAGATATGATTGACTGAGTTTTAGAACTCGAGTTCATTTTAGATGATTGCTAACTGGACTGAGAATGATAAGTTCTTGGGAATTAGAAAAAATATCCGTTATTTGCTTTATCAAAGGACAGAATGTTGGGATTAAGACAGTTCTGCTCATTATACACTTTACTTTACGGACTTAAGAATGCCAAGTTTGAGTTCGAAAGTAGTCTAAAAAGGACTATTAGTTACTTGCATAGTCAAAGTTCTATGAGTTAAACTTCACTCTTCAAAAATA
Source organism: Loxodes magnus (assembly GCA_946699065.1). Taxonomy (NCBI): domain Eukaryota; phylum Ciliophora; class Karyorelictea; order Loxodida; family Loxodidae; genus Loxodes; species Loxodes magnus. The sequence continues at coordinate 778,452 of CAMPDV010000091.1, forward strand.
AGACATCATTTTGTTTAGCGAAATTGTTTCCAAGTTAATTTTTGCAAAATTTTACTCAATTAAGTTATTAATTCCCAAAATCCATTTGCCATTTTGTATAGAAGAAATACTTTTCTTCATTCTCTGTTAGAGGAAATGCTTCTTAGTTTTACAATATTAAAAGCTCAAGTTATTATTATAATTTTTATCCCCTATTTACATTTTTTTTATTATAAGAAAGCTCAAATTAGTCAGTCTAAGTTTCATTACATTGCTATGTTTTTGGATTATTATAGTTCTTTTTTGATTCTATTTAAATCAGATAAATTTTAATTTCTTCTCGTATGAGACATTGATGAGATCACCTTTTAATCAATATTTACTAAATTTAGTTGAAGAAAGGAAAAATATAAAAAGAGTGTATCCCATCTGGATTTATCCAAACAAGCATAAAAATAAGAGGAAGATAGTGAGATTATGAAACTTTATTTATAGCATCTTTTGACTGAATTTAGTAAATGATTATTATCTATCGTAATACTTCTAGAGGAATGAAAAAAGAAACTAAGAAAGACAACTATAAGGATATATTTCTTATACTGAACGACTTAAATGAATCCATAAATAGAAGTTACAATCCTTCTTCATTAAATTCGGTATTTTCATCAAAGTTTTTTAAACATTTTACAAGCTAGACTAATTATTTAGCTTCCTTTTGCTCAAAAGTACTAGAGAATATTCTAATCAGTGTGTTCTCTTTTTGACACTTATTTGGATAAAAGCCAGATGGGATTACTCTTTTTATATCTTCACTTTCTTTTTCTAAATTTAGTAATATTTGACTAAAAGCGGATCTAATAAATGCTATTATATCCTTAAATAAGTACTAATATATTCTATTTAGATACTCATTTAATAAAAAGTTACCAATGACATTTATAGAGAAGAATTTCAAGATCATGCTTTAGTTAAAGTCCACTAGTATATGATCTAATCTAAACTTTTGCTTATATACAATTCTAAGTTTCTAGGATTACTTAATTTAGGGGAAACTTTTAGATTTATAATCAAAAGTTGATTTTAAATATACAAAATGGTTTTATATCATTTAGATTGTCTTAAACTTCTGTATATTTGAAGATAGAACTAGGGATTAAAGATATAGAATGCTAATATATCTGTGCGTTATTTATGATATAAGCTCTCATCTGATAAACTTGGTAGAATTGCTTAGTTTGTTTAAGTCTATTAAGCTAAAGTTCGAAAATTAAAAAATAAGGCTATAAAATCTACCTGATTAGAAGTATAATAACATGAATAAGTTAAAGTGATAAAGAGCTTGAGATTATGCCGACTGATGCTTCCAAATTATTCTAAGCTCAATTTTAAATGAGATACTTTAAAAAATTTTAGTCTCTATAATGCATAAAATTTAAATTCTTCTATATAGTCTATTTCGATCTTCTAAACAGTTGTGAAGTACCTTATCAAAAACAGATAAAAATGACTAGAATGCTAAATAAACACTAAGGCAAAAGTTTATTGAATCTTCATAGTTTATTTATGTTTATAAGTTAAATAGAGATTTAAACTAAACTAATGGGAATATATTTTGAAATAAGATGGTTTTTTTCTTTTATCTACTTAAAATTGAGTAAATAAATTATATAAGTTATTTAATATAATATTACTAAATTTTATTATTTATATAACTCATTCCACGCCTTTATTTCTTCTATATGAATTCCTAATATTTTCTATTGTAAATCTAATAGCCTAGGATAATTTGAAAATCTGATGCAATCAATTTGCTACGGCAGTTATTAACTGGACAAATAACTTAGTTCAACATTTCTATATATTTTCCATCTGTTTCTCGATATAAATAATTTTGTATACTTGTACTACAAAATTTATGTTAGCATGCTAGCTACACCATTTTATCATTCTCTTTTATGCACTTAAAGTAGCATTCGTTTTTAACCTACTTACCTTGAGGTAAATCCAAGTTTTTATTTCCTACTGGCTATTTTTTAATATTTGATTGATTAAGAAATTAAATAGCTCTATTATCTGCATCTTCGAATGCTTTTTAGTACTTTAATTTTCCTATGGTTTATTTTATTTCTTCATTGGTCAAGCTTTGAGTTTTACATTAAGGACATGTGGCTTATTCTTAATCATCTCCATCTGCATGAATAAATAAACCTTTTGTTTACTTTTCAATTTTTTCTAATAAGCATATATTATCAAAAGCATGTCCACAGCACAATTAAACAATTTCTTTCTGCTAAAATCTCACATTGCATAATTTACATTGTACTAAGTTTTAAGGATCAGAAATAATAAGTATGGTATTCATCAAATTTTGCTAACGTTATTACTCTAACTAGGTTAAGTTAATAGTTTAATATATTTATTAGAAGTTAGGTTAGTTTTCGTGGTAATTTTAGTTTATAGCTAACTATTATTAATTTTAGTTTTAATTTGGAAACTACAGCCCTTTTTATTAAGTTAGTTCCGAAATTTTAGTCTATAGTTAAAAGATTTGATTATCCTTTTGATTTTACTCCTGTTTTGCATTTAATAAAGATATAGTCTACATATTAACTTCGTTAATTTTTCCTTGTAGTTAATTATATAGAATCTACTAATCCTAGCTCATAGAACCAATTTTACTTTATAACTCATAATTTTATGTTGACAGTTCTGAAATTTATTTTTGCTTAGCATCGATTTCTATCTTAAATTATTATAAAATTTGATTTATCTAAGTTTATTATTGCTTATCTTAAGAGCTTAATTTTTATGATAAACAGATTTGTTTATCAGTTTCTCCATTATAGGAAGCAAAAAGCAATGGATGTAGTTTTAAATAATTTCTCCTTCTGTAATATTTTGAATTTTATTTTTTGGGATTTAAATATTTGAAAACTCAAGCAAGTTTCGAAATGAATTACTAGCCATTTTTAGCTATTTTATTTATAATAGAGACTATTAATTTGAAGCTTCCTCCTCAAAACCCTGTATTACTTCACTATCTTTAACCAAAATGGTTATCATTTCCTATAGCAATCTCAAGTTCTTTAATTTATACTTGAAATACTCTTTTTAGCTTTCTATTAATTATTTTAAAAGCTGATTAAATTGCTGCTCTACTATAAGTTGAACCGAATGAAGCTTATCTTTGAGTATGTTATTTACTGATGTCAGCTAGTTTATACTCTTTGTAATTTAGCCTTTTTACTATTTAAAAAGCTGTAAGTACTGCTAGTTTTATTGAATGAGCTATTCTTTTAGCTACTAGTCTTTCTTCTGGTTTTTTTCTATAATGTTCATTTGCTTATAGTTAACTTTCCTCGAAATTTTGTTTTATTGGATTTAAAAAGTTTATAAATCAATTGAGCATTAAATAAAGCTTCTAGTTTGGACTTACTACTCACAACATTCAAGACAGATAGAATGACCACAGTCAATAGATATAGGAATGTTTTACTAAAGTCCAAATTAAGCTTTACAAATCTAGCACTTATTTTCACTTTCTTAACTGAAGGTTTCAGATCTGAAGACTTGCTATTTTTCGAAAAAATTCTCCAGTCTCGTAGTTAGTTCTTCACCTAGTGGAAGGATTTGTTCCTCTAGGTCTGAAGAAATATTTCCCTTTTCTTCCATTTTTATTAAAACAATTTATTTTAAAGGATTAAGAACTAACTAGCTATTAATCCTTATACCTAACTCTCTGTTTTGAAAACTAAATAATTCATTCATATCTTTACCTGATTTATAATCAAATATCTTAATAAGAAAATGAATGAAAAATAATCCCTTTAACCATTAAAAGCTTTATAAGCAGTTCCATTGCAATACCTAATGCAATTATTTTAAGGCACTTTAAATTAAGCTCTTTAAACTAGCTTTTAATAGGCTTTTTTAAACCACTGCCTAAGCTTTATTATTGCTAATTATCTTAATCAAGTGTGGACATACCTATTCAAAGCTAATTTGCTTAACTCACTTAGAAGCAGCTTTTATTTTCTAACTAGCTGACAATCTAAAGCATTAAACCTGATTTGAATTTTAACTAGGAAAAGAAGTCTGGCAGTTTAACAGTATAGCAAATGGCTTTATTTATCCTTGAAAAAGTTATAAAGAAGCTTATATAGAAAATATTAGAGTTTATAAGGGTGTCAACTATAATATCAGTGGTAAAAATATAGACAGAGTATTAACCCCAAAATCATAGTACTGGATATAAAAAATTTTCAGGATTAATTAATAAAATAAATAAATACTTTTACCTTAAATAATTAGATAAAGATTGACATTTTATAATTCTAGATAACTCTAAATATTCTACTATCCTTTATCACTCTTTTATCATACCTATCATTAATTAGTAATCGTTAATTTGAGAGTTTGAGGATAGATAAGTTCTCTCTGAGTTGCTTTCTGGGCCATTTCTTGATAGACATAACGGGGGTATTCTGCTGATCAGCTTTGGATAATAGAGACCACCATGAGTAGCGAATGCATTTTCCATGATAATAGATTTAAATTTGCCAACCAAAATCGGACAATCTTCAGATGCATTCAATCAAGAGCTTGGATTAAATCAGAGATTTCCCTAAGAATTGGAGGAAAAATTGGAAAAATCAAATCTGTACTCTTGCTGTTTTTTAGTTGATTATATAGCCCTATTATTATGAGAAATATATAGAAATATAGTTAGATCTTATAAATTATAACATAACTTAATTCATTACTGTGGTATCACCTTTATATAGTCAACCACATATTAGTTTATGATTTAAAAATTGTAGTCAACTCAAACTTACTTGGATTTCACTATGAGGCCTGATTAGATTAAGATTAATTTTTTTGCTTTATTCCTATAAGACAAATTCCAATCATTTTTTATTGAACTCTTTAATTACTTAATTGATATAGGAAGTATCTTTATTTAATTGCAGAGTTTTTATCCTATAAAGTAAATTTTCTTAATTTTAGTAAATTCTCCCATTCATTTTCTTTATTCTCTTGACTTTTTGTCTGATTAATAGCATCTTTTTATTTTCTTTCCTGAACACTTGCTGTATCATTATATTGTTACTCATCTGTAGAGAATATATTTACTATAGGCTGTTATTCTATTTCCATTGAATCGTTTAGCATTTAGGATTGTTCTGATTTACAGCTTCTAGTATTTTAGATTACTCTTAAGATCTATTCTGTCTATAAAATTCTCCCTTAGATTTGTTATAATGATGGATCAAGTTAATTCTCTTAGTAATAATAAGTTTTTTGATTTTAAAACTTCCTCATTTTTTATTAAATCTTAAGTTCGTTAAAAAGTATCGCTTACAGCCTCCATCTTAAAAGGAAAAGATTGATGGTCACTTCCTGCTAAGAGTTATTAAGTTTTATTGGAGTGACCACCTTTTCTTTGGTGCCTTTTTATCTTTATATATAATAATCTTTTAACTATAGCTGAAATGAAGGCTTTTCCTATTTTTATTTAATAGAAATATAAAAAAACACAGAATGAGGATTTTTTATTGCTATGTCTCATATTATCATGATAATGAGATATGGATGGCTTTTAAGATTTTGTCTAGACCTCACCTTAAAAGTTTGACTATTTGCTTCTTACTTTATTTGGTAATTAGGATTTTATCCTTACTTAGCTTTATACTTTCTTTGCATCTTTAATCAAATTTATGAGAATCGGATCCTCCACATGAGACTCTAACAAATTCAAAACTATACCTTTAATATACCTTTATAAGAGTATCAAGCTTAGATCCTTTTAAGTTCTAATATGTATTTAATGAGAGCTTTATATTATACTATCTTCATTAAGTTTCTCATTGGTATATATAATTAGAAGCTAAATTAAATTTTAGGGAAATTAATAAAAATAGAGTATAAATGCTTATTTAATCTTTTAGATAGTAAAATAGGTTGAAGCTTTGATTAATGTCTCCCATTTAGCCTCTTTCTCGTTGCTTTTTTTCAAGCTATCATCTGATTTTTATACCTTTGAACTGTTAATAGTAAAAGGCTTTCTTTAAACTGCTGTTTCTTACTGCAATTTCTTATTTTTACCTTGATCAATTTTTGCACCTATTGCTCTTAAAAGCTTTGGACTATTTATAGGAATTTTCTTCAAGATCTTCCTAGAATTTTATAGCATCATTATCTGCGAACTCCGTTCTTTTCATCAAAGATCTATCCCTTTCTCAATGGAGTTATATTATAGTAATCACACCTAAATGGCTGCTTAGAAGGTAAATACATACTATAAGCTCCTCTTGCTTCAACCTATTAGATTTTTAGGAGTGTATAGATAAGGAAAATTAAAGGCTATGAGAGCTATCAACAGATGAGAAAAAATATCTGAAGATAGCTTATAAGATGAATTTTCTTATCAGTGATACTTAGAAAACATCTTAAGATTTACCTTTTCTTTTGAATTTTCAAAGACTAGTCTACAAAATCTAACCTTAAGCTTATTGTTCTCATCTTCAGATTCAGACTAAAGTTATAAGCTTCTTCTTATTGCTAAAATTTTAATTACCCTGAATAAAGTTTAAAGCTTTATCTATCAAAGCGAATCGTATTAAATAAGTATAAATCCAAACCAGCTTTTCTGCTTAAAATTCGAAAAAAAGCTTAAATCTCTATACTTTCTATGGTTTTAGATTTACATCTTCCCTTATTAATTCCTTATCTATTGAATATCCCAAACCTTCTCCTAATAAGCCTATTATATCTTATCGAAGACTCTTGATTGCTAACTAAAACTAATTTAGTCCTGCAAAGTGCTTTACTATCTATGAATTACTTTCTTAATTAGACTCTCAATATATTTCTTTTCCTGTCAATTTTCATATGAGATTACTCTTAATAAAGGGTATAGCAAGCTTTTAAACATATAGCAAACAGCAAGCATAAGCTATCACTGGTATACTACTTAGAAATTCTTTAAACTGAGAAATAAAAAAGTAAGACTAGATGGGATAAAGTAAGCTTAGGGTAGCAAATGTATGATATAAGCTAATATAGTTTGATAAAAATAAGTTAGCTTTGAACATTTACTAGCTCTAAATATTTATTAATACCAGTATGCAAAAATAGGATATTTCAAACTGTGGCTAATTTCCTATATTAATTACTCAAACTCTTGAGACTGAAGAGAACATTGAAGAAAACTAAATTGGAAATGCAGGTAATTAAGTAGTTAAAATAGGAGAAGGGATTTAAAAATAGAGTAATAGGTTAAGTGAAGATGATTAAGAGAGGAAAGGATAATTTAAGCAAGTGAATGACTTTTAATTGATGGGCTTATTAAAGTAAATAGCTTTCTACGTCTTAGTTTTCATAGTTATATAAGATTAGCTAAAACTGGAAGACTCTTACTCAGTGAATCAATCTATTCAATTTTGGACTGATAAATATGATAGTGGGAGGTTTTCGGATATTTAAGATAAATTGACTTTCTTGAAGTGGATTTAGATCGCATTTCCTCATGAACTGTATCCAGAATTTAGTTCTAACGTTTAAGATCGTTTTGAGCCTTATTCAATTAACTCCTATAACAAGCTAATTTCGTAAATTAGAGTTACATAAAGAAGAGCTAAACTAGTATAAAATGACTCTCCAAAGTATAGAGAGTTTGAACAGTTGAAATGAGCTTCAGATAAGCTTCCATCTTATTTCGAGAGCTCAATTGAAAGTAATGAAGCTTATGGTCCTAATCAAATGTTTTAATATGCAAAAGAATAATCTTTCGGCAGTGGAGGGTTTATTTGGAAGTGGAAAGCAGTTGACTTAAATAGAACAGAGTTTGCGAGATAGTTAAACTAAGCTTTCCTTAGTAATGCTATAGATTAATAGACCCTTAATTTATATATTGACTTCGTGACTTATAATGCAAACTACTAGCTCTTTACTTACACCATTCTTAAGTTTCATATCCATTCTGAAGGATTATGATCTCCGAAAAGGCTTATATAAACCATACCAATAGAGTTATTCTATACTACAAATCAATTGTGAAGACTGGTCTTGGAAATAATCTTAACTATAGTCATAATCTGAAATATAGTGTACACTGGAATTAGAATCAAAGTCTAGGCAGTGCTTCTATAGCTTGATTACGATTAAAAGAATCCATATTAAGAAGAGTAAACTGAAAGCTTTTAATAGAATCTGACTTAAGAAATAGGAACTATTTAATAGCTATTCTAAGAGGAGTGCAAAATAGGAAGTTAGATAAAGAAGTAAAAGGAATTTAAGAAGCAAAACGTTAAGAAGGTGTCTAAGAAATAAACTTTTTGCAAGTGAAGAAAATTTATGTTTAGATCTGCGAAAATATGATTCAGCAGTACATGGAACATAATTGATATGATCTCCCATATAATGGTTTTGGCAGGTTTTTGTATGTGATTTTCTTATATTAGAAGTAACTTTAGACTTGATATGGTTAATACTGATAAATACTATTTAGGAAGTTATGAGATTATTGATGAATTTAATAGTTTAGCTTAGTTCTTTACCTAGTATAGAAGAGTATAGGCTGTTAGTCTCTTACTACTAGCTATTCGTTTAATAAGGTTTTTAGTTGTGATTCCTCGATCTTCCTTAGTCTCGAGAACTATTTATAAAGCAAGGAATGAAATAAGGAATTTTCTTATGGTGATGATGACTATTTCATTGTCCTGCACTTTTTTAGCGTATATCTAATTTGGCCATTTTGTTTAGGAGTTCAACGAAGTCAGCAAATCGTTAGCCCACATTTTCTTACTGATGATCTTTGAAACAGACTCAATGAAGCATAGCTATCTTTAAGAGCAGGCAAATACTTGAATTCTATATCTTGGCTGCTAAGTTATCTTAACTTGGCTGCTGATAAGTCTTTTAATAGCAATAATCTGTACATTCTATGATCAAGAAGTTAGTTCTTTTGAACTTAGTTAGCAGATATAGTAAAAAGATGATCATTTGGTATTCAAAATTTGACGTTTTTACAAAGTAAAATAAGTATAAGCAAAAGCATTATGGAACAATAGACAGCGAATTAGTTATAAAATAGCTTAAGAAATCGTTATGAAGCAAATGGATAACTTGAAAGGGTAAACTCTGGAAGCATATGGTATCAATCAAAATGTCTCATATGATGTCGATTTCTACTAAATATGAAGCAAAGAAATGATTGATAAGATTTAAGTGAAAGAAGGAGACTAGGAATCTGATATTTTTTTTAAAACGAAACACTGCAAGGATAAGATCTTGGCTTTCATAACTACCTTGATTTATTGGCTCGTTTTACTTATTCTTGTGATACTCGTCACAAAATAATCTACTGCTTATGCTGTAAGAAAGTCAATTTAATTTCCTCTTGAGTTCAAATAATTTAACGATGAATAATAGAAGATGGAAGATATTGCTACTCCTCAATAATGACTATAATGACTCAATTTTTTCATTTCTTTCTATTTTAGCAAGAATAATATCCATGGTATTAACCTCTGGTACTTCAATGAAGCAAACTATTTAGTGGGACAAGACTTCATATAAAAAGGACCAATTTAAATGACGATACGATATTTCGATAAAGATGAAAACGAAGTTGCTAATTTCAAAAAGTACATTGAGAAAAGAAGACCTCCAGATAATTTTGACTATGGCGAAGGTAGAGACTAGAAGGAATTTACTAGTACAATTACAGGATTTTCAACTGGTAATTTATATGAATATTAATCAAATGGAGGATATAATAATAAAGGTGGCTATGTGCTATATTTATACCCTCGTAATTTTACTTAAATTCAATTACTGATTCTGGACGGGCTTTCTAACTCAAGATTGAACAGCATGGCTATCGAATTTGTCACTTATAACTCCGAAATTAATAATTTTATGTACGTCTAACTCGTTTTTATACCCTAAGCCTAGGGTAAAATAGCTTAAAATCATTAATATTTGGCCTGCTAAATGTAATATTACTCCACTAAACTAGACTTCTTCAGATTATTTTTAGAAATAGTCTTTGCAATTCTAACTTTCTTCTACATTACGAAAATTGTTCGATCTTTAATACTGAAAAACAGGTTTTACAACAAATGAAAGCATCTAAATATTGAATTCCAATCAGACTATTTTAAATTCCTAAGATGGAAATCAAAACCCGAGTGACTTCGGAAGGTATCTTTTATACTTAAGTCAGACAACGTTTTCTTATAAATAATAGTTCAATGCCTATCAGTTACTTCCATTATATGCTGAATTCTCTTTATATCTACCGATAAAACATTTTCGAAGCTTCCTATAAACCCTAAATATAGTAACTTTTGAAATGACTTCAAAAAAGTTTAGAACAGTAGATATATTTTCGAAATCGTAGCAGGACTTAACTTACTCTTTCTATCTACTTTGCTGTTATTAACTCTTTCACATCATAAGCTAGCAAGACAAGTATATTTATCTCTAAGTAGCGCCTTTAAGGACTTACTGTATCTCATTTTCATGCTATTCATATTTATGATAGCCTTTGCAAATCTAGGCTTTTTTGCTTTCTCCCATTATCTTATAGAGTTTAGTTCTTTTCCCAAATCCTTACTAACGTGCTTTGTATATCTAGTCTAGAAATTTCAATACGATGAACTTAAAAACGCAGATCCAATCTTAGCTGACCTTTTTATCTTTCCCTATATCTTCATTCTCATTTTTATCTGCGTTAATATTTTCATCTCTATACAAAGGAAAAGCTTTAAGAAGTTTCAACTATAATCCAATAATGAAGATATTCCAGAGGTAACTTAAGTTATGAAACTGTATTGCTAGAAAATTCTTAATAGCTTCACTAGCTGGCAAAGGAAGAAGCGAATTAAAAGGGATGAAAAGGAAAATTTGGTATAAGGTAGAGGCGAAGAGTTAGTAGGGCAGTATTTACAAGATGAGAAGTAAAGTCAGATTTTAAATATAAAGCAGAAGCTTCTAGGACTATAAAGTGGAGCTGAATTGACTTAAAATATAGAAGTTTGAAGTAAAATTTAAGCAACATAAATAGAGAATTTGCTCACAAGTTTGGAGTTCTATAAGTTTAGCATTCAAAGCTATATAACCTACTCTAAAGAAAAGCAGTCACATGGAAGAGAAGACTTCGCTTCTCTATAGGATTCTTACATCTTGATAAATAAACTTACTATCTATTGGCATTTCTGCAGACTCATCAGACTACGGATAGAATAACAAATCGCAGATATAGAAGGGTAGCATGAAGAATTGCTAAGATAAACAAAGTAAACGTTTGAGTAATTTAAGGAGATTCAGTTGAAATAAAATGAGTTCTATCTCCAGTTTTTAGAGCAACAAAAGATATTCCGTTTACTAAATAAGAAGAACATTTAGTTTAGTGAGATTCAGAAATCGTTAGAGATAAGATAAATTTATTAACTTATTATTCTATTTTAAGCTCATTTAACTTAATCCTTAGCTATTAAAGTACTTGATATCTGAGTTTTATCCAAGTTACCCTTTTTTTAATTGGCTACTTTTAGGGTAAAATGTGATTATAATACTATACTAACTCAACTTAAATCTATGCTCATATTGCTCTAGAAATGGAAAAGATAAAAGACTTTTTTTATTTACTAAAGAAGGTATTTTTGATCTTGAAAAAGAAAGCATTAAGTCTCAGTGCAAGTAGAGATTAGCAAGTAAAGTAGCCTATTTGAAGTATAATAATCACACTTCAACAGATCATTTTCACACAATTTTAGCATTAAAAGCAACTTGCTTTCCTTCATCTCAATGAAAATATCATTATCCTATACAAAATTCTCGAATATTCTAAGTCTCTAAACAGGATTAATAAAAGGCTCCTTTTAAAGTTCTGTTTAGCATACAAAATTTAAACCAATTAAGAAATAAAAAATTATAGTTCTTTATTTGAATTCATGATACCAAAGTCTTCATAGCTACTACTAAGACTCTCTAGAAGAATCTATTTAAGAAATAAAGTAGATAGAGTCTAGCCTAAAGTATCTTAAAGAGATCATGGAAATATGAACTCGTATAAATCATCAGTAACGAGGTGGAAGATCTTCATAAGGTTCTCTAATTGATTTGCTATATAAGAGTAGTACCATATAAAGTTGGGGATAAAGGATAGTAAATAATCTATAAGTACTCAATCAATTTATTTTGAGCAGCTATTTATAAGAAGTTATAGAGATTTCCTAATTTACTTGGTAAATAAGTAAAGTAATGATAAAGAGTTATTTAGGAAATTAAATTGAAAGTAGTTTTATATGAAAAATGCTTAAAAGGCTTAAATGGGTGGCTGCTTTAGAATTAATAAGACAATGATGCACAAAAATAATTTGAAGAAGCTAAATGAGCTTCATGAAAGAGTTTCTAAATAGAGCTTAGGTGAACAGTAGATTAGATGAGATAACTTTATTATGAAGTATTATAAAAAATTAAATCATTAACAAATAAATGCAATAAGAGTACCTTAAAAGCAGATCGTCACAGAAATTCAGGAGTGACTCCAAAATAAGCTCCCTTTCTTGCCATCTATTTAAGAGAGTAGAACTTCTCTTTGAATTCGTTCCAAGGAGATCTGTCAAGATATTTATAATTAGTATAAAAATGGAAAATATCTTCGATCTAGTCTTTTATTGGCTCCATTTTATGCTATATCAATCTTGACTAGTTTTATGCAGAAAACTTCCAGTTCAAAGAAGTTATATTTCTCCAGATTTCTAAGTCCGCTGGAAAATCTTCTTTGAAAATTGCCTTTGGCTACTAGCTCTTCTAAGTAATGGGCATCTTTATTTCATGAAGCTGAGGTTAAAATAAGCTTCCTAAGGAAATGTTTTTGGTCATTACTGGCTAGTAAATCTGCATTTTCTGAGATAGAAAATCAGAAAGCCGTTTAACAGACTTGCTCTAAACCTTAGGTCTTCTCTCCCAGTTCTCAGAAAACTTAGAAGTAATAAACCTCAAAATTCTAAGTCTTAACTTCGGATTACCTTTAATTAGCTTTCTTCAGGTCTTGCAAACACATGAGCACATATGAAGGTCTTTTGGATCACAGAATATGAAGAAGTTTTATATGATATACTGGTTCTAGCTTCATCCTATATTAACAGGAGATATGATTTTCCCTGATTCCATCTTTATTTATAGCTAAAGAGATTTGCTATAACCTCCAAACATCTATATCCATTCAATACTTATTAAATAGATTAAATAGGTAAATCAGCTTATTATCCAGCTTTACTATCTCATCTATTGCTTTAATCCTAAATCTACTTTACTTTCCTAGTTAGTCATCTAAAGTTCTGATAACTCTTGCTTAAATAAAAATTACTTAGTTTGGTATCTACCAAGCTAGCTAAATTTGAAGGCAGAAGCTTCTTTGAAAAGTTACTAAAGCACTTCTAAAACTAGAGTTGGATTCATATAAACTCTGGCTTTTAAATTCTATTAGCTAGTGATATATGAAAGAGAGAAGCAGGATAGGATAAGCATGAAGAGGGATAAATTAATTAAATAAAGCAATTCTATAATCTAAGCTGTCTATATACCAAGCACCTGGTAATTTCAAATAACTAAAAGGGAAAGATTTAAGAAGTAATATAGAAATAGACTATTAAATTAATATCCATAGCTATTAATTCAAAGCAAATGCATCTTATTGCATTATGATTTCTTAAGTTCAGAGATAATAATTTAAGGTGATTAAGTTAGTTGGATTTAGATAGGGATTATAGAATCAATGAGGAGGTTAAAGGTATAATTTATGGTTTAAGGAAATAGGCAAGTTAGTAAGGCATTGATATTGCCTAATTTAATTTATATAATAAAGCTCCTATTTTTGTGTAATGCTTAGTTAAAAGACTCATATAAATCAAACCTATAAAGGAAAATAAAAAAATAAAGTGGGATTAATTTTAATCAGGCAAAACTTCCAGAACTACTAGAGTTTTTCTCCGCATTATCTCCAAAAATCATTAGTATAGCAAAAGGAAAGTAAATCTAGTATAAAGCCAGATAATTAAATTAATAAGAAGAGGGTTAAGATAAGGGAAATATGAAAAGCATATAGTGATTGATTTAAAATAGCTAAGAATATATGAATAAATAATTAAATAAAAGTGACTAAGTGAATACGAAAGCGTATAGTTAGAAACATTAAATTAAATTTAAGAATTTAAAGATAAATTAAATATGAGTGCACCTCCAGGGAAATTAACTTAAGAAGATTCGTCTTAGGAAGAAGAATTTTCAGATAATTGTTAAAATGATGAGAGAGAAGATGAAAGTATTGAATGTGGAGTTAGTGATGAAGAGTCGCCTTAAGACTATCGGCCTGGAGGGTATCATCCAGTAAGCATTGGAGAAAAATTTTTGAACAGATACGTTGTATTATAAAAGTTAGGTTGGGGACACTTCTCAACTGTTTGGCTCTGTAAGGATCTCAAAACTAATGGCTACGTTGCACTTAAGATCCAAAAATCTGCCTAGCATTATTTAGAGGCGGCATATGACGAAATAGATCTTTTGCTAAAAGTATCAAGAAATGCTAATAATCCAATTTGGATAGAGTCATGCCAAAAATATCATGAGAACGAACCTTCATTTAAAAAAGAGCAGGGAGTTTAACGGTAACATTGTTACGTTGTGCAACTTTTAAATTCTTTTTTACATTGGGGTCCACATGGGAAACATGCAGTTATGGTATTCGAAGTTTTGGGAGTCAATCTGCTTGAAATAATCAAAAGATATGATTATAAAGGAGTGCCACTACCAATATGCAGAAAAATAGCTAAGTAGGTATTAATTGGATTAGATTACCTGCATAGAATATGCGGTATCATTAATACCGATCTCAAGCCAGAAAACGTTCTAGTTTAACTTACACAACCTGAAATTAAGGAAATTTTGACTGATGGAAAATTAACTTTTAACCCAAAGTAACCCCTCAAAACTAAAGACTAGCCATTCACTCCGTTAGTCAATAACTTTGACTTGAACAATCTCACAACAGAATAAAGAAAGAAAATAAAAAAAGCTGAAAAAAGAAAAAAAGCAAGGTAGAAAAAGAGAGTTAACGCGTAGTAGTAGACATAGTAGCAAAACGAAGACAGTCAGAAGTAGGAAACATAAAAATAGAGCAGCGAATAAAAAAAAGTCGATAATAAAAGCAATATAGAGAACACTTAAACTCAAACCAAAAACTAAAATTCTTCCAATATGGTTGCATAAAACGCTAATGAGTCTTAAGAAACTAATGTAAAAACAAATTCTAAGAAATCAAAAAAAAGTATGAAACGAAAGAAAAAGAGATAACAGATGCAATCAATGGCTGACCTGGAAAATAAATAGAGTTAAAAAACTGCTGAAACGGAACAAAAGCAATAAAAAGAAAATGAAAATGATTCTGAAAATGAAATTTATTTAGAGGAAAAGTGATCCAAACGTGGCTTTAAGTACGATGAAAATATCAAAGTGAAAATAGTAGATTTGGGAAATGCTTGCTGAATTGATAATCATTTTACTAATGAAATATAAACTCGATAATATAGGTCACCTGAAGTAATAATAGGCCGAACATATAATTGCACTGCTGATAACTGGAGTTTTGCGTGCATGATGTTCGAAATGGCGACTGGAGATTTTCTGTTTGAGCCTAGATCAGGCTAAGAGTTCACTAAAGATGATGATCATCTCGCTTAAATAGTAGAGTTGCTAGGTCCTATGCCAAAAGATTTTCCAATAGGTGGCAAGCATTTTAAGAAATTTTTTACAAGAATGGGAAAATTTAGAAGGATTAAAAGCTTCCACTTTTGGCCTTTATACTCTGTCTTACGTGAAAAGTAAGTATTATTACATAAAGATACCGATATAAAGAAGAAGAGGCAAAGTAATTTTCAGATTTCTTGCTTCCAATGCTAAGGTATGATATCAATGAGCGCGCCTAGGCATAAGAAAGGCTAAGTCACCCATGACTTTCCATGCCTTCAAATTACGACACAAAAATGGAGGAGCAGGAATATTAAGAATATATGTAAGTAGCTTAGACTTAGCCGAACATCTAGGCAGGAGATTACATATTCCAAAGTGAGGCTAGCATTGAGGATAACGAATTAGTCGAGAGTGGAGATGAACAGGAACACGACAAAAGCGTACTTGAAAAAGAAGGAAACGAGATTGAAGATATCATCCTGGGTGGGGAGATAGATGGGTTTAATTTGTTCTTAAAATGAGATATTTTGATATTTTACCCAAATTTTAATTTAATGACTACTCATATTTATAACTAATATCTCAACTTCTCTTTATTCTTACCTTTTTTTCAGTCATTGACCAAAACTCTGTCTAAATACAAGTCTTTAGGCAACTATAGTAACTGTAAGACTGAAACTGTAATATTATTCTGAATTATTACTCTTAGAACATTGAATTTACCATCTAAAGAACGAGCTAGAAGCAAAGATTTACTCATTAGCTAAGACAAAAAATAAAAAAGTTAATCATTCGAAAGTAAATTGGACAAGCAAAAAGATCGAATATCTCTGATTTAAATCACAAAGGTGCTTGATACTAAATGCAATAGAAGCACAACAATTATTTAACTATACAATCGTCATCGATAGGCATTCTTAAGTTATCTCAGCTTTATAAAATCCTTAAACATATTAATTTCAGAATTAACCTCGATTCTAGATATGAAATAAAAGCATATAAAACATCTAAATAATAAAGCTATAAAATAAGCATAAAGGCATAAAGAAATTAATAGTACTAGATATTTAATTTAGTGATTCTTATGAATATCATCTTAGTTTAAATTCTGATAAGCTGTTTAGTTTAGACTAATAGTCTCTTCTAAAAGTATTAGCGTTAGCTATATAACCATTATTGATATGATGTTGAGTCTTTGCTTTAATATTTTACATCTATGTATGCTATCTAAAGGGTTTTTACCTAAAGCATTTAGTTTAAAATAACAGGATGTTGCTAGTTCTAGATTTCTTTTAATTTTAAGCTTAAAGGTGATTTAAACATAAAATGTAATGATTTAGTGATTCATATATTATACCTCTATCTCAGTAGCTAAATATGCTAAATACATCTTATAAATATAAGAATTTCACTTTTATATCAGACTAAGAAACTAAGAAATAGTATATAAGGACCAAAGATAGAGAAGCTATCTGATGTGAGTTAAAGAGAATATCTAGAAGTTCGAAAGTTAGGACTTAGAGTTCTAGTATGAAAGCTAAGTTAAATGTATTTCATTCTAATAATTAAACTTTAGGATTAAAGAACTACACTTCATCATATGGAACTGCAATCGTAGTTAATTAGATAATATTCTATCCGAAGTGCTTTCATAAGAAGCTACTTTTGTAGTTAATATATTAAGACATTAATCATTTAAAGCTAGAGAGATAAAAGATAAAGCATAATCATGTCCATATATCAAAGCAATCTTATAAAAATTATTTACTTGACAGTGGATTCCAGTAATCATGGTAAATCCTACGAAAGTTAAGTGTCTTGCTTCATAAAGCTAACTTTATTATTTTCGCTAATTAATTTAAATCAGCTAAGAATAAAAAAATTAATAGGCTAAAACTTAAAATCTAACTAAGGTATCTACAATTAGGACTATAACCTTAAATAAATTCTAGATATACACTATTAAATTTGGTTCTACAACAGATACACAAATATTTCAAGAAATCATCAAAACTAATTAAATGTATAAGTTTAGAAAAAAATAAACCTAAAAGAGAGGAAAGAGAACAAATATTACATAGTAGCTTTAAATAGTAAACTTGCAAAATTTCAAATAAATAAGATCTATTTAGAAATGAAATTAGATCCTAATAATATAAGTAAAACAAAAGAGCAATATTTTAAAATAATTGTATGACTAATTAATAATTAAGGATATAATTCAAGTTCCAGTTCAGATACTTTTAATCACTTGATGATAAATTGCTTTAAAGGAATAGGTATAGATAACATAAAGTTCTTAACTTAGTAATCATTTATAGTTTTTGTCCTACAGAAGAGAATATAATTTGATACTCTAGGTAAAAATTTCAGGAACAATATGATAAATCCTTTCTTTCTTTAAGATTGAAAATAATAGTCAATCGCTTAAAGGAGTAATATCCCCATTAAATAGAAAAAAGAAGAATGCTATTGAAAAGAAAGTTCGGTAATTATCGTGAATTAAATTCTAACTTAAATAGCATAAAAAAGTTAAAGGTTTTTGAGTTTAGAAAGGAATAGTTTAGTAGAAATGGAAGAAGAAATCTTAACTATTAGCTTCTAACTTAATCGATAAATCTTAACTATAACATATCATTTATCCTTAATAACTAACTAGAGCTTTATAAGATACTTTCTCTTTACTCTGCTAATTTAATATCCCCCACTTCCTTTGATCTTTTAATTAAAGCTTATCAAAGCAACGCTTTTAATTTCGCCTGACATCTGAAATAGATCTGATTATAACATCAAGCATAGTTTATTAATTAAAATAACACTAATAAAAATAGACTGAAAGCTTTTATTTACGGTACTTGTCGAAAAATGCATTAGGATGCTAAGTCTATCAAAGAATACCTTAAGGTTATATATTAATTTATTACACCTCATTCCATCTAATTTAGTGGAATATAAGATAAGATATAAACATTAAAATCCTTTAATGCTGCTTCTTTGATGATTCTCCTTAAAACTATTATTATAGATTTGATGATTAAACCTTATGGAACTTAAAGATATTTTATGCAGCTCTTTTATTATATGGAAAATACATTAAATTACAGAGAGTTTTACCATTTTTCAAATCCTAACTTCTCCCGTCTATCTCCTATATTTACTGATCTGGACTTGCTTATGTTAATACTAACATAAGCCTCGCCAGACAGTTTCTTACAAAGTAGTCATGAAAGCTTCACTTTTTACAAGGTCCTAACCCAGTAATCACCCTATCGGTCTTGCGTCTATCTTGCCAAGTATGTGCCTCTCCATTTATAATTTTATAATTTTATAGCTTTTTGGACTTAAATAATTCAACATGATTGACAGTTCTTGATTGTTTAATTTAGAGCAATAAACTTAAAAATATGGATGTTTAAATCAAATTAGCTGTAAAATATCAAAGCATAAAGAGGTCTAATAATCAATGCTAGAAAAACTGAAGATAGCTAAGAAAATACACAGAAAAGAGTACCTAGAAATATAAAAATAGCTGATAGACTAAAGGCAGATTACTTGAGTTTAGCTTAAAAGGAAATATTAAGGCTAACCAAAATTAAAATTAGCCAAATAAGTTATATTTTTCATATATCAAGCTAAGAGCATAAAGTTTACTAAATCTACGTTTGAAGGATTTAAGTTAATAAGCTGAAAATTAGAATTAATTAAATCTGATCATCTTAGTAGAGAGATAAAAGTATATATCTTAGCTAAAAAATAAAAGTGATTGAACTAGCTTAATTTGATCCCCTTGTTTGTTAGTTTCTTTAATTTTAGTAATCTTAAAATTTAAATTATTAAAGGCTAAACAATGGAGATTTAGGCTTTTATTTAGTTAATATACAAAATTAGGGTTATTTGTTGAACTGAATGAGATAATTAGAAAGTAGTGAGAAATAAAATGAAGCAGAAGAAAAGACTTTAGTAAATAAGTGTTGAAAGGACCAAAAAGTAAATAAAGTAATAAAGACTTCAAAAGTTTGATTCTATAATGTAGAAAATCACAGCAAATGATGCTTTGAGCTATTAATAGTTATTAGATATTAGATATTTAAAGCTTGGGTGAAAAATTTTGGTCACACAGAAAAAAGCATCTTGAATCAGCTTGAAAATTTAAAGAGGTAAACCTATGGTAGCTAAAAATAGAACTGACCAGGAGTAAAAATTCTATTAGAGTACTATTTAACAAACGTTCTTATAACAGGCCTCTAACAATAAAAAAGGGCATCTTTAAAATTCATCTTAATAAACATATCAAACTTCTTAGTTTCCAAAGATATCAATAGCTAAAAATTGATTTAAAATTGCTTTATAGATCAGGTCTTAAACTACACACATATAGTTAGTAATTTACATATCAGCTCTTTCTAATTTAATCTATAATAAAGCAATAAAATAATAGAAACTAATACTAGCAAATCTCCCTAGATAAAGGTCACAGTTTTAGGTCTAAGTAAGTTTGTAATTAATTACAAAGAGAGAGGAGAAATAATATTCTATAAAGTTCTAGTGATTAAAGGTTATATATGATATCTATATTTCTTAGCTGGTATTTAAAACTTAGTCATTAAAGTTCTATATTAATCATCACCAAGATTGGTGCTACATAGAGAGAGTAAATATAATATACTATACTAAAGCTTATGTGAATGTACTCGTCTATAACTATCATTTTTAATTAATGACTGATTATGAAAAATAGGCTTTAAAATAGAAAATTAAAGAATTTTCTACTAGAAATTCCAGTAATAAATCTAAAGGAAAAAGTTAGGTTTGTAGAAGATACTAAATAGAATACTGCTTATAGTTAAAGATCTTCTATGTATTTCCAAGTTTATTAGGAAGAGTTTTCTTAGAAGGCATTTAAGAGAATCATAAGCTAGATAGGGATAAAATAAGTTAAGTATATTGAAGAATAGTCTAAGTGCAAAAGAAAGAAACTATGATTTCACGTATAATTCTAGAATATTTAAATTGATTTAATATCAAAAAACAGAGAACTAAAAAAAGGAAAAATTAAGTTAAATAATTTTCCATTTTTACATTTTTCAAACACCAAAGAACTCTATTTTTAATCTAAAACATAAGGAAAAAATAAATTATAAGACAAATATAAATAAATGAAGAGTCAAGAAGATAAGAATGTGAAATAGTAAATTTATTCGTTTGTAGCTTATTAGTATAAATAATTGCATAGGAATTATTTCTATTAAATAAAGGAAAATAAGATATAAATACTCAGACTAAAGGAGAGCTTTAAGATTTCGTAAGAAATTCAAATATTTTGTGATGAAAAGATTTAAATTAAGAAATGAAAAAAATGGACAATAAAATAACTTGGATTTAAAAGCTTTTAGCATTCATATTTTGCGACAAAATACTTGATAATGGTCTATAAATTTAACTTAGTTTAGTAAATTTTAAAACTAAAAAACTAAGAAAATAATTAAAATCAACTGGAATTTAAAGAATAAACCTATTTATTTGTCTCTAAAGTCTATGAAAGCCATGTTAGTTGTAGAAATTTAGAAAGTTTAGTCTATTAGTATAAGATTTACTATTTTCCAGCAATTGAATTCTTTAGAAAATGCCATGCTAAATAAAAATATATCAGCTTCTTATAGCCATACTTTAGCTTATCTAAGATAGTAAAGTATCTAGCCCTTTTTTCCTTTTATCTCAAATAAAATTTTTAAAGATAAGATAAAAAATTTGATCGCTCTTGGGTAATTAAGTTTTATAATTGAAAGGAGTAAGAAGAATCTTAAGATTTATCAGTTTGATCTTTAGTTTCTTTCAATAGTTAAATATAAAATTTCATGACATATAAAGCTAAATTTCATATTACATAAGTCATAATAAGAAATATAGATAATATTAAAAGAGCAGCTAAAACTATAATAGACATATAAATAATCATTATATTATATGAACTAGCTACATATTCCCACCTATTTAAGTTAAAAAAGCTTTATTTCATTCGATGAAATTTATAGAGGAAATAGCGAAAGAGTGTTATAATACTGATACAGCAATATTTATACTTTTAAGTTGATTATAAAATTTGATGGCATACAGAAATAAACTTCATAGCTTAAATCTTTTTTAATTTTAGATCGAAATCATTTAAAGTATCTCTTTAATACTTTTACGAGGATTAAATTTAGTATTATGTTGATTGATTATAGATAAAGGTATTCAATTTATTGAACTTAAAATTTATTTATCTATATAGATTTTAAATTATAAAGTCAAATTCTTTTTTTAATGAAGAGAAGCTTCGCTAATTTGACTTTATGCTGCAAAGAAATTTCTCTTTCTCAGGGATTTTTATTTTTAATATGCGAATTTTATTTTTCTTTCTGTATTAATATTTTGCGTTGATATCTGGGTTGATATATGCTGTATAGAATGTTCAAGGAGTTTAGCTAGTTCTGGAAATGTATTTTAAATAAATATAATTATAGTTATATTTGCTTATATATTGCTTCTTATTATTCAAAGAAGCTAGCTCTTTAGAGTCAGTATGCTAATACTGTAGATGTAATACCTAAAGTTCATTGGTAAATTTCTCGAAGAAAATGAGATTTTAAGCTAAAATAAAAATAATATCTTAGAGTTGTCATCCCATACATTTAAGTATCTTTATTCTATTATCATTGAGAACTAAAATAGCGATTCTAATAACTTTAGAGGAGAAGATCAAGATACTGTCTTTCTAAAATTGAGAAGTTAGTTCTAACTGATTATTTAGTCACTTAAACATCTGTAATAGATGGCAATTTTAATTTAAAATGAAGGATAATTTTAATTAGTTTGGAGTACTAAGTTAGAGAGTTAAATATACAGCAATATAAAATGCGTTTATAACTTAATTAATATTAAATCTCTATCTAAGTTAAAAAATCTCTCAGTAATGCTTTTCATTTTTCTCTAGTTATCTATTTCTTAAGAACTTTTAATATAGCTATTAGATCAAACGATGTCAAATTTTCTAAAGCATTATAAATACCTATTATCATAATATAATAAGGACTGGTATAACTATCTTTACTATAGAGACTATAACTAAAAGGTACCAAAGTTAACTTGATCACTTTAACTTTACTCTTTTGAAGTGATATATTAAGAATGTTATTTCTTTCAATTCTTAATACTAGAAGGTTTATAATGGAATTATCCATAGGAAATAATTTTTATTCCACTTATGGTTTTAAATAGCTTATCAATACTTAAACATTTCAACCTTAAATTAGATGTTAATCTGATTGTGTTTTTAAAGTAAAATGACAATAATAGAGAAAGAATAACTAAGTAGATAGATAATGAACTAAATATAAAGAAACTAAGATGTATAAGTTACGTATTTGCATAGATATATGTCTTGCTAGAAGTATATCACATTAACTCTAAATAAATCTTTGTTTTAAACCTAGTAACGAAAGATTAAAAAATTAGAAAATTTAAGACTTTCAAGGCGACTTGTGGGAGCTTCTTTGGAAATTTAGATTTATAAGCTTATAAAATTAGAGCAATAATAGGATAAAGGCTATTTGTCAATATTTTTATATATTAAAGAGCAAATTTTTAGGATAATTACTTAAATGCAAATTAGATTTGATCATATCTCATCTGATATAACCGATTTTAAAACTGAAGAGTTAAAGCAGTTTAAATCTTTAGATTTATACTTCTTTGGTTTTGTGATTTAATACTCTTAAAGTGTTAAATATAGTTATTCAATGAACTCATTCAAACAAATCTTAATGCTAATAGTCTAATCTAATATTCTATTTCTGCCCATTATAAATTAGCGATTAAATACTCTAATTTAAAAGCTTAATGTATAGAAATAACTTCTCGGAAGATCTATCTTGTAAGAGAATTCCCTTATTCTTTTAGATATATATGCAAAGTATTTGAGAACTATATATCTATTAAAATTAATATGGCTTAAACTTATTTTTTTATATTTAATCCCTGAAAAATCTAATTGGTATTGCATAAATATTAGTAAGTTCAAGAATAGAAGCATACTATGGTATGCTTAAACTAATATTTTCTTTATCAATTCTTATCAAATTACCTTCACTAAATCATATCATAATACCCATTTATGCATTTCTAAATTCAGTGTTGAAGTAAAATTTAAGGAAGAAAAAAAAAGGTTTGCAATGAACTTATCTACCTAATTTTTTTTGCTGGTTAAGTTTCTTTAATAGCAAAAGAAAACAGAACCATTGAACCATTTTTAAAATAAAAAGCCTAACATTCATATTTTCTACAATTTTAATTAAATAACTATAAAAAATAAAGCATACTCAGTAATAACTTAAATCGATATTTTTAGAAATAAGATATTTAATTATGTATTAAACCTAAACTATAGAAGAAAGTAGTTAGTACTATGACTAGTTATAATAGAAAATAGTGGTTTAAATTTGAATAATAAATTATAACAATGTTTTATAACACGGAAAGCTCATAAAAAATTTTATTATGTAGAATATGTTTCGACGAAAATAAGAGTAAAGTATAAAAAATGAAATGAAATAAAGAAGAAATACTTAGAAAAAATACTGAATAAAGGATTATAAAAAACAATTAGATTAAGACATTAAATTAAAATTGTAATTTGGTATCAATACTCTAAGCTAATTTAGAATAAGAATGGTATTGATAAGCTTGTCTTTAGAAAAAATTATATTATTTTAATTCTATAAAGGCTACATAAAAAAGAACTATTTAAGAGATATGAGAGATAAATGTAAAAGGGATTATATATTAATCCAGGATCTGCTAAAAGTTAGAAGAAATTTAATCACAATAAAAAGTCTTTTTATCTTTATTTCAAATAAATAAAAATAATAAAATTTCTAGCTACAAGAGATGACATGAAAAATAATTACGAAATAAAACTTTTTAAAGAAATTAAAAAAAAATTATAAATGAACTAGTGAAAGTATTAATCATAAATTCTTGAGAGAAATCAGAAGCAACGTACAAGAAATAAAAGATTAAAAAAATTCTGATAAAAATATTTAAAAAGCATTTAAAAAATTATAAAATAAAAAAAAAATTAACTTCTAAATATTTTAATTATATTTTTTTTCTTCATTTTTACTAGAAATCTCATATTTCTTAAGTTAAAACTTCTTAAACTAGACGAAAAAAAAACACTACACACTTGAGTACAGATTTTCTAAATATTTTACTTATTTTTCAGCTTCTCTTTTCTATTAAATCTATATAAATCTTACTTTCATGCCGCTCAAAATAGATAAAAATAAAACACTTAAACTGAATAAAGATTATATAAATTCAATCACAATTTTCAACTACACTTTTCTTAGAAATCTTTTAATTCTTACTTTCCAAACTCATTAAACTTATTTTCTCAAAACCATTAAACATCTTAATGTTGATTTTCTTGCTTTTTATCTTTTTTAGCTTTATATTTTTTAACCCCTTTTTTGTTTTTTTCTTAAATAAAATCTTTTATCTTTTCTTTTGAATTTTGTTTTACTTTTTATATTTATCACTATTTTTAGATTTTTAGATTTTACTTTTCAAATATTATATTAAGCTTTTTCTTCTTATTTTTTTTATTTATCTTTTTAGATTTTTTTTACTTATGAAAGTTTTCACTTTTCTTTAATAACCTATTTATTGTTCTAACTGTTTAACATTTTCAAATATATAATTGCTAAAATTCTTTTTTTATTCTTTTCTTATTCTGTTTTTTTTATTTCAATACATACTTTAGATTTTTTATTCATACATTTTTTTTTTTTCCTTATTTTTATGCTCTACAAAATTTCTATGATTTGAAAATAAAAAGAGATGTAATTTTTTTTATATATTTTTCTCTACTAAAAAAAGCTTTTTTAATATATTTGTATAAGGTTTAATTTATTAAATATTTTATTTTTATATATATCTCAACTTCATTTTCTATATAGTTTAATCATATTATTCTCTCACTCGAAATATTTTTTCAATGAATTATTATATAGCAAATTTTTCTTCCTTGCGTTCAAAATCTGTCATTTTTCTTATTTTTTGTCGAGTATTTAACTCAACATATTTAGTAAATAAACTTTATAGAATTGAAATAAAAATTTTATACGTTTTCTTTTCATTAAAAAATTCAATTAAGCATGTTTTTAAGATAATATATAGTATTCTTTTTTTTGTTTTTAATATTTATTCCTTTTTAACTTTCTTAATCAAGTTTTCCTTAACTTTAGTCCTTCAGGAAAATGTCCTCTTGTGTTAACGCTGAGCATAAAATGATTTTTTCATTTTTGCAATTTTCAGGGCTTTAATATTCCGAAATAAAAAAAAATAGCCTTTTAATATTCACTATAACAAAAAAAATTTTCTTATAGTAAAAAATTATAACACTATTATTATTATTATTTAACTAAATGTAAAATAAATATTTGCATACCCTCAGTTTTCAACCAGGTATCAGCGGACAAATTTTTTTCCGTGGTTGTATTCCACGACCTTTTTTATAAGTGGGTGGTTACCACAAAGGAATCTCTTAGTTTTTTATGAGTAATTTTTATTTATAAACTTCGAATTCGGTAATTCAAAGCTTATTTAGGTTTCTTCAGGTTCTTTGCTCTTCATTGTGCTTGAGTAGCCTTCATTCTTTGAAATGTCTTAGTAGGTGATATTTAGATTGACAGTACCAACAATTTTTATATTACTTCTCAATTTTCTTTTTTGATAAATCTTTCTTTCTAGCATCTCAATTCTTTTACTTATGTTTGAATCTATTTGTTCTTAACTTTATTTTTCTTTAGGCACCTGTTAATGTAGATCTTCTTCTATAATCATTTTTTGCGATTATTTGAAGCTGGATATAGACATTTCGTAAAGTTAATTTTCTGTTACTAAACTGTTTTTGATCAGTTAACTTTTAAGAATTAGCAATTCGTTATTTTAATTTTCTAAGCAGTTCATTAGCTCCCAGATTTTCTCTCCTTGATTAAAGAAAATTTCTTCATATTTTGCAATTTATGCTTTCATTTGTTCAATTTAATTTTAGAGTAATTTATTATTTTGAATTCCAGGATCAACTTATCCAGTAAGACCGACCATTATTTTTCCCTCTGAAGATGAGCTAGACTCTCGATTCTGCCTTTGTTTTTTAAGTTCCTCAATAATCGCTTGCTTTCTTGCTTTTCTTTTTAAAATTCTTTGAAAGATGGATGTTCGACTCCATTTTTTTAATTATAATACTATATATAAAGTAAAATTTTCTAATTGAAATTAAACGTAATTTTACAAGCAAACTTGAATTTAATTTATATAACAATAACTAAAAATTTAATCAAACCACTCAAAATTCAAAAAATTTTTAAATAAACCATAACTAAAATTTTTACCTTTGACTTAAAAAAAAACTTAAATATATTAAAAATAAATTAATACTACAAAAAAAATTTAGACTTAGAAAAATACCCAGTCTAAAAAAAATTTCCATTTTAATAATGGGATTGAAATAGGAAGAACATACTCCATTATAAAATGAAGCTTAGAGAAATTTGTATTCTTTAATAAAAAATTTAAATGTATAATCAAAAAATTACTCACTTAATGTATCGACCTGTATCCTCAACACTAATCTAAACATTGCTCATTGTACAATTCTAAAATCTCAGTCCATAGTCAGCATACGTTCTATTCCAATCAGTCTAAATAATTAAGGAAATTAAACTTACTTAGACCTATTATTAATCAACATTATTCTAAACTCCATTCAACAATCTACCTATATTCCATCTTCGAATATTGTAATCAATTGATTTGTTATTCAATCGCTCTCCATTACTTGATACTAGTCAATTATTATCCCTTGATAGTGATAAACTACCCACAGTGTCAGTATGACCCAAGAGTACACATATACATTATCCAGATGATGTATTCCATATTCTTATAGTCTTGTCACATGGTCCAGATAAGATAAATTTGCTATTGCCTGAGAATATTACCGAAATCACCCAAGATGTATGTCCTGAAAACACTTTGATACACTACATTGTCTTTACGTCCCATAATCTCGCCGTATTATCTCCACTTCCCGATACGATAAACTCTGAATCACTGGATATAGCCACAGATGATACATAACTAGTGTGACCACTCATGGTCTTACAGGTACCTGTCTTGACGTCCCATAGTCTCACCGTCTTATCTAAACTTCCCGATACGATAAACTCTGAATCACTGGATATAGCCACTGATAATACAGAATCTGTGTGGCCATTCATGGTCTTGCAGTTACTTGTCTTGACGTCCCATAGTCTCACTGTATTATCATAACTTCCCGATACGATGAACTCTGAATCACTGGATATAGCCACAGTATATACATAATGTTTGTGACCACTCATGGTCTTACAAGTACCTGTCTTAACTTTCCATAGTCTTACCATATTATCATAACTTCCTGATACGATGAACTCTGAATCACTGGATATAGCTACAGCATATACATAACTTGTGTGACCCCTCATGGTCTTACAGGTACCTTTCGCTATGTTGTAGAGTTTTAAAGTGTAGTCCCAACTACCTGATACTATTAAGTTACTGTCAGAAGAGATGGCCACGGAAGTGACACAATCAATGTGACCAGTAAGGACGTGAGGGTGCTCTGTTGAGATGGAAGTGAGGTTAGAGTTGGATAAATCACAATTAACGAATTTGGTGTTACGAAGATTCGATTATGTTAGACTGGAATTAGAGAAATTGCAATTGGTGAAAGTGGTATCTGATAAGTCAGCATTTGTTAAGTCTATGTTTTAGAAATTTAGTTGAGTGAATTCGAAATTCATGTAATTTAACATTGTTAGAGCATTAGCACCTGCAACTTGCATCTTTAGCTAGTTCTTTGTTAAATTTAAGATCTATAGAAGATTCTGCTAATTCTTCTCTGATTTTAATTGCTCTAAATTGCAAAGTATCATTGACTTCTTACAAATATTAATCACATTTAAAGGATTATTCAAGATGATACTCATATCAACTTACTTGTTTTGAAATTCGTTGAGAATATTTTACAATTGTTGAATACTTTCTATTTTGAGTTCCTAAGGTGGTTAATTTATGTTTTAGACTGGCTAGATTTGTTATTAGATTTTCTGTTAAGCTTCTTATCTTTATTCTTAAATCTTGATTTCTTCTAATTAAAATTATTTTTAAACTTATTCCTGATTTTAAATCAAAATATTTTATTGATGGATGTGTTTGCTTATAAAAATTGTAAAATCTTAAACGCTTGACCTTTACTCTGCACTCATACTCATGATTTCCTGAAATACTTAAAAGGAAACTTCTTATAAGATCTTAAAATTCTAGTTAGTGTCTTAGTAATGCAATGATCTTACTTTCTTTATCTCATTCTACAATCCCTCAAATTCCTTCACCAATTCATGCAAAGTATTTATATTACTATTACACTCCTAACTAGTTACTACCTTTAGAGTCTTTATTTATTAATACTTCATATTAATTGCATTAATCTTTCTCAAAATATCCTATATCTAGTCTACTATAATCTAGCAACCACTTACTTCTTTTTAACATACTACCTACGTCACCTATCTCACTATATCACTAAATAGCCAATGCAATTTCATGCAATTTTACTGTTCTCTTATTACTCTTGCTTTTTCCTTGTTTACCTAATCAGCTAATTCTTTTATTAGTTAATTCAAATTTTATTAATGTTCAAACTTACTTATTTCCAACATAAAATAATCTATTATTTTAAAATCCTTTAAATTCTGTTCTCCAATACTAACTATTCGATTGTGAATCTTACAAATAAATTTATCAGTTATTTGAGAAAAATTTCTGAGACATTAAGTACAATGAATACAACCACAAATCAAAACTTTAGGTAATCTTTAATTTTAATCGAAGACTTCACTACAACTTTAGCAGATATTTAAATCCATTACTTCTTATTTACTTAAAAAAGTAATTAAATAAACGCCATATATTACAATGAAAATAAAATTGAATGAAAATAAATATTAATTAAAAATAAAAGGAAAAAAAAATATGTAAAGCTCCGGATTAAGAAAAGGCTTTTATCCTGCTCCCGCCAAGAAGGAGGAGTAGAAGAGTGGCTAGTAAAATGTACAAATTTAACCAAGCAAAAGAATCTAGCACTTACCTAGTACCTCAGTGGTCTAAGAGCAACCTAAGGAATAATAAGAAACGTAAGCTCGCTCCTTTGCCATTGACTAACTCCTTCTTGAAGAAGAGGAAGAAATAGACTACAAATAGTTGGCTTTGAACTTAGTCAAGGAGGTTGCCAAACTTAAATAGGAGCTGCAATAGCTCAGAGTTTATGCTGAGACGGAGGCTCAACTTTCTGATCAACGAGCTATCAACTCTGAACGGGAGCTACAGGTTATGTGAAATATGACTGAAGAGTAGTCCCGTTAATAAAAAATAACAAATGGCAGGATCGACGACATTTAGAAAACGGTCTCAGTACTGAAGATTTAAAATGATCCAGTGCCAGCCGTGAGGTAAGTTATGATGGAAATTGAACCGGTGCAGCCTCTCAGCCACAATGTTCAGAACTAGGCTTCAAAAAGACCTGTTAAGAAATGTTTCCAATGCGGCAGCATCTGACATTTGTTTCGCCAGTGCAAAAAATTCAGGTAGATTCAACAGCAATATTGAAATAAGTAATATCGACTATAGCAGAACTACCTAGCAGCACAAAGGGCTAGAGCAAGACTTTAATAAGAAAGGTTAGACAAAATGTATTGCAGCCCTAACGGATATTAAAAATAAAAGTCTTATAAAATTAATTAGTTATTTTGATAAATAAATAAATTTTATTATACAGCGTGTAGCACTCTCGTTGGTGCGCAGCTCTTTAAAAAAAATGTTTCATACTGACAAGAATGTTTATTACTGATAAAATTATCAGATACTGATAAATCTTGCTCAATACTGGTATAATTTTAGAATACTCGTAATCTTTAATACTTGCTGAAGGTCCAAGGACATGGCAGGATTGTGTCTCATTGCATCACCAAAGCAGAGGACGACATGTGTCAATTATGGGTACTTAAATTCCCAACCTCTGATGAAGCTCGCAATATTATTTCTTTTTAGTTCCAGTATTAAAAATAAACGAAACCAAGCCAAGCCAGTGTCGAAGGTCTAAGAATCTTATGTCTCGAAACCAAACCAAAGCAGAGGAAGACATAAAATCGATTATGGGTACTTAACTTCCCCAACCTCTGATGAAGATGACATTGTTGTTCACCTTCGAACAACTATGGCGGTTTTAAAAAGTAATATATATAATAAAATATAAAAAGAATACAGAAAATTAACAAAATATTTCTGAAATACAACTATATGTTTATTATAAAGATTCTATTATAAAAAATATTCTTTTTATTAAATCATTAATAGATATATTACCTTAATATAATATAAATGCTTTAATTAAATAAACGTTTAGTATCTTAAAAATATAATTCATAAAATGAAAGAGTTCAAAAGAGGTTTCTACACTACCTCCAAAAAGTTGGAGAGGATTATTGAATCTAATCTTGGATAGTCTTTTTTCCCTTAATCCTAATCTTTTTCTTAATTCTAATAACCTGGAGAGGAATAGAACAAGTTCAGAAGAAAACAAATGAAGTAACTACAACCTCATAAGAGAAGCCAAGGAAGCAGATGAAGTCTGCTCTTCACAAGGAGGTTTCAGAATTCAATTTTTCTAGCCAGATAAGTATGGAATAGCTCATCGAAGTGTTATTGAACCTCCAGGATGAGGTCAGGAAACTGAAAAAGGACAAAGATAAACTAATGGAGAATATGAACAAGCAAGAGGAAATCGAATCAAGAATCATGACTCAGGAGAGAGATCTAAGCGCTTTCCGGAACATATCTCAGAATCAGAACAGCTAATCCCAGAATCAAGATTAAAAATACAGAGAAATCGATGGTAAATTAGCATATCTAGTAGAAAATCAGCAAAATTGCAAAAGTAAATTGAATCAAGGGATTAGAAATAATACAAGATGAAAATCGAAGAAATTTAAGTTTAAAAGCCTTTGTACAAGCGAGAAATGAAATCTTGCTACTACTGTGGCTCAAGAGAAGACTTGTTAAGGAAGAATAAGAAATTCCTAAATTTCAAATAGAGTTACTGGTAAAAGCAAAAATAGCAATAGGAAAAAAAGAAGAGGTGGAAACAGCTCAAAGTAAGAAGGAATAGAGAACAGTTATGAATGAAATCTTTTGGGAATATATACAAGAAAAAATGCAATTAGTAATGGAAGAGAACTGAAGACTTCAAGAACAAGCAATACAGGACAGTGGACGGAGATGGAGTTAAAACATTTAATTTTAGCCTCCGGAGCAATCTGGAGGCAGACTAGAAATAGGTTGAAATACTTACAAGAAGGCCAAACAATTTTATTCATAATAAAAAAAATCTTGAAATATTTTTAACAAAATTAATTTTATATAATAATAAAAGATAATTAAACACTTAAACTACAAATATTAAACACAACTTAATAAAACCTTAATAATATTAAAATTTAATTTAAAATAAAATATTAAAGCATAGTATAACTTCTAATTTTTAAATAAAACTAAACAATTAAAAAAAATTAAAAATTGCTGAAAATAAAATTTTATATCTAAAATATATAAAATTAATCATTTAGTTTTTTTTTAATTATGTTTACAAAACATTTTTTATTAAAATTGAAAAAAAAACTTTTTGATAAATGAAAGAAAATATTTTTAAACTTCAAACCTAATTTAATATATAAAATGCTAAATTTTTAATAGAATTAAAAAATTTATTTCAAAGCATTAAAAATATTAAATATCCTGAATATTGATAAAATAAATAAAATACTTTGACAATAAAAATTTTATTTCCAAAATTTTTTTATAAATAACTCTAAAAAATATCGTAAAAAAATAATAAGATATCAAAAAAAATTTAGATAGAAATATAATATAATTCTAAAAGAAATAAAAATATGGATAAAAGAAAAAAAATTAGCAACAATTTTGATATTTAAAATAAAAAAATAAATTTGAATCTAATATCAAGCAACGATGAAAAAATTGACTCCAAAACAAAGAAAAAATTACAATTTTTTTAAATAAATAAATAAATAAATAGATAAATAAATAAATAAAAATTATTATAGAGCGCGTAGCACCTCATTGGCGCACAACTCTTTCAATATTAATATTAAGAAAATGTTCTCATGTTTCTTGTTAAAATTCTAGAGGTCCGATGAGTTATGTCAGCTTCTCCAAATGGGAATCTTCTTATTAAAAATTATTCTAAAATCTTGAGTCAAATGCTTCAGTCTTCTTGAATAAGGTCCAAATAATTAGTTATTAAGTCGGTAATTAGAAGGCCCGTCAGTCAAACTTTCATACTGCTAGAGAGAACCCTCGGGGTAAGTTAAGTATTTCTCAACAGAGCTTATCCACCCTTCCCCGTGGTGGCATCTAGTGCGAGATTACTTACAATTCAGTATACACTACACCAGATTACCACCAGTTTGGCTGACGCGGCCGACATCCATTTTATAATATATAATAATAATAATAAAAATAACGAATTAACGTGACTCTACAATTATTAGGTTTGTCACGAGTAATTTATTATATATATTAAAAATGGTTAGCTTCAAGAAGGGTTTTTATACCACCTCCTCGAAGTAGGAGAAAAAAACTGAAGCACTTTCTTCTACTAAGTCTTCACTTTAATTATTCCAACATTCTTTTTTACGAATGAAAGCCAGACTCATAACACAAACACTCATACTACACAGAATCAAATTCACTCATCAAATCAACATGAAATAATAACACACTCAATGGAAAAAGAATATCAATATATCTATGATTGGACAGACCCCATTAAAAGAAGGATTATTAAATAAGAAAGCATTGAAGTGGTAAAAAAGTACACAACCTAAGCAATAATTTAATAGGAGCATGAGCAACTTTTTTTAGCCAGTGTTCCTGAAAACTAAATGGTAAGAGTCTAATAAAATACCTATGATGATGTATCAGATATAGTGGCCGCAGTTTATTTTAACCTGTATCTGGAAAAAACTTATTTAGAAGAGAAAAAGGCCATAGACTAAGAAGTGATACAAGTGTTTAAGAATCAAATAGGCAGCGAATATGGACAAGCAGTGGCCAAACTTAATGCTAAATAAAACGGAATAGTATATTTGGTCTTCAACAATAGAAAGATACTAGCAATTCGTTTAATTCAGGGAATGAACATTCAAAGGTGTATGAATTCCTATCTAAGCAAGAAATTAATTAGATACTTTGCCATTCATAACTACCCACTTTACTTCATAATAAACGAATATTAAAACATGAAGGAAGTAATGAAGAAAATGAGACAATATGGAAAATCTAGAGAAGAGATTTAACGTACATACCCAAATACTAAAATGCTAACGGGTAGCAGTGTAGTGTACTTGATTTAAAGAATATAGACGAAGCAAAGAGGATACCAGAAGTAATATATTTTAACTTAAAAAAAATGAGAATACAATACCTAGTAAATTTTATTTGCTGCCAATTAAATTGTTTGGACACCCAGACCGACAATGCGCAAGTGATGAAGCAGCAAAAAGGAAAATTCTCTAAAGCAATGAATATAAAATGGATTACTTTTTAATTGAAAAGATAATGAGAGAAAAGGTGATAAAAAGTGCTTTTTATTACTCATACGTAATAGGGGACCATAGACCCGGTATTATATAGGTAAATAAGTTAGAAAATTGTAAAAGATAGCAAAAATAAATTACCTATTATTAAAAGAAAAAATATCTAAGAAAAATTTGAAAAATTTATACAAGAAAATATCTAAGCAGAAGAAATTGAAGCCTAAACAGTATGTAGACTTATAGACGATGAAAGGAAAGATATAAGAATGAGCTTAAATAGTATATGGAACAGTTAAAATATAAAGCTTTAAGATATATAAATGCTCAGAAACACTAAAATAGTGTAAAATAATTTTCAGAAAATGCAGCAAAAAATTAAAATAAAGGGTAAAAAACAACGAAGAAATAATGAAAATTGATAAAACGAGAAATATAGAGAATGCCAAAGAGTAAGACAAGAATACATTTAATCAAGTAAAAAGGATAAAAGAAATTGACTTAACCTATTTAAGGACAATGCAAATAAAAGAAACCTGACAGAAATGAAGAAGAAACTAAAAAAACTACTTAATAGAAAAAATAATTAGTGAATACTCTTATCAAAAGAAGATGTTAAGACTTTCAGGGATGAATGATAGCAGTTATATGAAGATGGCGATAATACGTTACCAACTAAGCTCTTAAGCAAGAGCCAAATAGTGGTAAATGAACATGAAATTTGAGAAAACGTTAACTAATTGATGAAATGAAAAGTAGCAGGACCTGATGAAATATAAGTAAGAATAATTTTAGCATGCGTGAAAAAATTAAGAGAAGTAAATTGCAAAATGATAGCTAAGATGATTAAAGAGGGAATAATACCTTAGGAGATGAAATAATAATACATAATATTAATATAAAAAAGGATGACAGACGAGCCCAATGAACTTTAGACCAATCTCTTTATTGAATCATGATTTAAAAATTGTAGTCACATGAATTTTCTAGTAATTTTAAGTATATCTGCATAATGATAAAAGCGAATACTAATATGGTTTCAGGAAGAAAATAATGCGCACTATAAATCTTCAATCTAAGATCAATATAGGAATGATTAATGCTGAACAAAAAAGATGTTTTCGCAATATTTGTTGATATTACGATAGACTATAAAAGCGAAGAGGGATGAACAAAAAAATATATGCAGGATGTTTTGCATACGCAGATTAACTAATCTTAATAAGTGAATGGAAATAATTAGAGGAATTAACCGAAAATTTAACCTCAAGGGAAGAAAAATACAAATTGTAAATAAAACAAAATGAAAGATATAAAAATAGAAGAAATAGTAACTGATAAAATATTGGAGATGCTATCAAGGTGGGAAATTTAAGGATCGAAAGAGTAATGACCTTTTAGTACCTAGTCAAAAATAGAAGCGAACATCAGTTTTGAAAAACACACGGAGAATAGACTAGAAGCAATATAAAAGATGTTAACATAAATACAAAGAAAAATAGCAATGAATAAGGAATTAACATCATATAATGCAGGAATAATGATGAAAACTTTCCTAAGCTCAGTTTTCAGTTATGGGATAGAAGTGATCCCATATTGAGAATAATCTGTAGAAAAATAAGTGATGGGGCAATTAGAAATAATATAGATAAGATCTTTACGAACAATCATTGATACCCCTTTTTAAGTGCAAAATAAGTCGTTAGAACATGAATTTTAGTTTATGAAATTTAAACATTATCTTTGACATAAAACGTTGAGGTTAAAAGGTAGATTAATAGGTAACTAAGGAAAAACAGTAGAAGGATTAATGTTCGACCTAAGTAAAGAAGAAAATTTATATTTGAATATATTGCAAGACAATAAAATTAGAATTAAAAATTAAGGATAAAGATAAATTTATAGATGATGATAATAATAATTAAAAAGGGAAGAAAATCATTAATTGTACAATTGGAGAATATAGAGTATAAGTAAAAGATAGAGAAAGAATAGAGTAAATGATAACAGCATTACAGTATAGAAAAGTATGATTTGATGAATATGTAGTAGGACCACTCAACTATTCGAGATACAATAAAAATAGAAAAAAGAAATATGCTACATATTTAGAATAAGAACGAGATGTGACTTGATAATAAAAGATTATCAAAGATATACTAGTAAAAAGGAAACAAGGACACATAGAAAAGTAAATTGAATGAAAAAAAGAAATAGGAAAATACATAAAACAGAAAAAGAATAATTTTTATTAGTTTATAAAAATTTGATTAAGAAGAAATTAAAAGGAAAATTAGTAAGATATGTTAAATTTAATTAATTTAATTAAAATAACTGTTTGCATTCCGGCTTAATTGAAGTTTTAAATGTATAAAATCTCCGTTTCTCCATGCTCTATCCTTTCATTGAACTTTTTCCTTGACTCCTTTCTTTAATATAATCTGAGTTGACAATTTATTTTTTCTTCCAGATTTTCCCATTTCCCGTTGAGAAGAATTCCGTCGCTCGTTACTTCATTTGCTATTAATTAACATAACTCCAGATAATCATTCTTATTTTTTTCTATTGAGGAAATTTCCATCTTAAATGTCAAGTGATATTGCAAATGTAGCATCTTTTCTTTTCTCTAGGAAATTTCTTTTCTTGATTCTCAATTTCCATTGGAGTTCATTATGAAGGCTCCTACAGGTTTTCTTCTATTAATTTGAGTCTTGAATCTAATTTTACTCAGCTTTTTTTCGTCTTGCTCTTGAATTATTTAAATATCATTCTTTAAACTTGCCATTTGCTCATAAACTAAGACTTTAACTCTTTGGTCTACCATATGTATTTCATCATCATCTTCATGATTTATCAAATTCTGACTTATTTAACTTTTTCTACTTATTTTACTCTTTTAAAAAAAAATTGTTTTTCATCTTCTTTTAACTCACTTTTCTCATTTTCTTGCAAACTAAAAAATCTTTAAAGAGGCTCTACACTAGCTCTTTTCAAAACACTATCACTCTCTTTTTCTACTTGCTTTACTCTTTTAAAATATTCTTTCGAAATGAATGAAGATTTTGTAAATTACAAAAAAATGACATGATTTGTTAGAAAAAAAATTAATAAGCTTAGATTAAATTACTAAACGCTAAAATCATTTATTTGCTTTACTTAAATTTAAAAACAAGGTTCATTCGACAATAATTTAAATGAATTTTTATGCTAAACTTAAAAGAAAAATTGTTTTTTCTTTAACTTAATATTTCTTAAAAATAAAAAAGCTTTTAAAGTTATTTACAAGATTAACTTCTAATAAATTTAAGATAACTGAAGGATTTTTTATCTCTTATTTTTCTTTTTACTTCATTTTTTGATTTTATCTCTCTCAGAAAGTTTTTCTCCTTTCTCTCAGATTTCTACTATTCAAAGTCATTTTCTCGTGTGAGCACTTTTTACTCGTTTCCGCTGAATGTGTTGGCTTTTTGTCTTGCTGCTCAAAGTGATAGAGCAACGCAGCCAAGCCTGAAACCAACATGATGTCCACGTTACGTAAAAAGATAGCGTCGGTTCATGCATTCTGAAAGGATTTTCCTGTCTAAATACTCTTTTAGTTTAAATACATTCAATACTTCAAAAAATAATCAAAAAAGAACCAAATTAGATTAAAATTAAAAAAAAATTATTCTATAATATTAAAAGTAAAATAAGAAGAAACTACTCAATAAGAAAAAAGAAGCAGAGAAATTTTAATATTTAATTAAAAAATTTACAAGTTAATTCAATGATGTTTTTCAGTTCTTGAAGAATCTCAGTTTTTCCTCAACATTCATTTAAACATTGCTCATTGTACAATTCTGAAATCTCAATCCATATTCAGCATACATTCTATTCCAATCAGTCTAAATAGATAAATAAATTATTAAGCTTACCTAGACTTATTATAAGTCATTAATTTAAACACTATTTAATAGTCTACCTATGTTCTATCTTTGGAAATTGTATTCACTTGATTAAGCAGAATATATACTTCCATTACTTGATACTAACTAATTATTGTCCTTCGATATTGACAAACTACCCACAGTGTCAGTATGACCCAAAAGTGTATATATATTTTATCCAGATGATACATTCCATATTCTTATCGTCTTGTCATATGATCCAGATATTATAAATTTGTTATTACTTTAGAATATAACAGAAAATATTTGATGCGAATTTCCCTAAAAAACCTTGATACATTGCAATATCTTTACATTCCATAGTCTCACCTTCTTATGAATACTTCCCGATACGATAAACTCTGAATCACTGGATATAGTCACAGCATATACATATTCTGTGTGACCACTCATGGTCTTACAGTTACCTGTCTTGACATCCCATATTCTCACCATCTTATCAAAAATTCCCGATACGATGAACTCTGAATCATTGGATATAATCAAAGCATATACATATTCTGTGTGACCACTCATGGTCTTACAGGTACCTGTCTTGACGTCCCATATCTCACTGTATTATCTACACTTCCCGATACGATGAACTCTGAATCACTTTATGTAGCCTTAGCATATACAGATGAAGAGTTTCCAATGAATATATGGGGTTGTTCAGTGACTATGGAGGTTAAATTGGCATTTGAGAGGTCACAATTAATGAATTTGGTGTTACGGAGGTTCGCAAAATCTTAAATTGAATACTTATTCACGCTTTATTACTCTTATTTTTAAGCTTAAATCTAAACTTTTGGCTAAACTGCTATGTTCGATACTTAACAAAATTAATTCACTACATTTACTTGCTTGAAATAATTTTAAATTAACTACTCTGCCTTATCCAAAGTTAATTACTAACCATTGGAATTCTAACTTAAATGGATGAATACTTTGAATATACACGACTGAACAATATTTCTTATGTTTTAAACATCCATTTGTTGATTCTAATTTCTTAATTCATCAATCTTTAGCAAGATTTATTTAAACTGTTGATATGCTTAACTATTTTCTTCTTGAAGCTATTAAAACTAATACATCCTTTAAGCCTATTATTAAACTTTATTTTAGATTTGAAGCTTAGATAAACACTACATTATATTTTTTTTTAACTATTAGTACTAGAAAACTAATCTGTTAAAATATTTAGTATCCTCTGTACTGATAATAACTAGATATTTTGCATAAATTAAGAATTGTCCTAGATTACCTCTCTAATCTTATTATATTAATTCTATTTTTGAACTTAATAGCCCTGTAACCACTTACACTATTCTTCGATTTGTACTTAATCAAATAATTTCTCTTACAGCTGCTGTACTTCTTACTAAGCTTACTTTTAAGTTATATATCCTTGTAACTCTTCATGATTTAAATTAAAACTTAGTTGTGCTATACACATTTAATTTTTTTGTAAACTAATAAACAGCTTTAAGGCACTTCAAACATGAACTAAATCCACATGGTAATCGTTTATATAATCGCT
The DNA here is from genome assembly GCA_946699065.1 of Loxodes magnus. Classification (NCBI taxonomy): domain Eukaryota; phylum Ciliophora; class Karyorelictea; order Loxodida; family Loxodidae; genus Loxodes; species Loxodes magnus. The sequence goes on from CAMPDV010000091.1 coordinate 818,414, forward strand.
TTCCTTAATCAAATTGCTTTTTACAGTTTGGACACTGAATGTTATCCATTTATAAAAGAATTAAAAAAATGTATATAAAGAAACGATTTATATTGAAATAAAAATGAATAAAGTATGATTTAGATTAAAAAAGTAAATTAAAAACTAACGAAATAAATTAATGACTTAAAAGCTCTTCGCATTATTTTAGTTTTTGAATAAAAAGAAAAGAAAAAATTAAAAAATCTTAAATATAAAAAATTGAAAATTTTAACTTAAGAAAAATAATACTCTTAGATATCATAAAAAGAATTGAATTTCGTAATGGCTATACATAAAGATTTCAGTACAAGGGCTAAAAAAAGATAATTATTATTATGGAAATTGAACAATTTAAAACTAATAAAAAAGGCTATTTAAAAATCAATTATTCTATGAAAAATATTTGTGCAGATATTTACTGAAAAAAAATTAATTAAAAACAAAATGGTGGATAAATTATTTTTTTATAAGACTCATAAAATGTAAGAAAAAAGGATAGAAAGTCTAACTTACATTCATGTCTTCTTTTAAAAAATAAATTTCTTAAATAATAATAAATAAATAAATTTGATTATAGAGCACGTAGCACCTCCTTGGTGGTAACATTGATCTTTAAATGAGCTCATGCAAAAATTTACTTGCTACATTTATTAAATTCTATATATCCTTTTCAGATTCGGAAAGAATAATCAAATAATCTGCCCATATTCTGCAAACGAATCTAGAACTCAAATCCTGGCATTTGAAATTCAAATTGGGTAATTTTACTTCCCAAATATCTAAATACAATGCCATAATACGACAGTGTTAAAGATATTCTATATGAACTTCCTTGTGTGACTCCATTGTTGTGTTATATTGTTCAAGTGTTCATTACATCTATAATAATAAAGAATTTAAGTTTTAATAAAATGATTTTATAAGATTTTTGTTAGGTCCAAGTGATACTTTGACTCTCTTAAGTTGATCAAACAAAGCCTTCTTCTCTTGAGTAAAAAAATTTTCAACATTTATAAATGTTGTGACTAATTAAGTCTTCCCTTTTGCACATTTCCGACATTTATCAATTATCTATTGCATCACCCAAGTCTATTAAATAGCTTATCTATTTTTCATGTATCTATTTATGAAGGGTAAATCAAATTTTCCTAATAAATCAAGATTGCAAGAATTTTTTTAAAGGCTTTATTATATAGTTTTAGAATAGTATTAATAAGTGAAATAAGTCTTCATTTTTTACAATTATCTTTATTTCATTTTTTAAAATATTAGAATTATAACCGATTCTTCCAAATCTTAACATATTATTCAGAAAAGAGTAAAGAATCATTATCAGATAATATCCACCATATTCAAAAGTTCACCATTTAATCCGTCTGGACCAGCTGTCTTTCCTTCTGAATTTTTTTATAATTTCTTAAAATTCTCGTATGGTAAAAAGATAAAATTCTTATAAATGTGACAGTTGCTAATTTTAAATTTCTAAGATATATCTGATATTGAGTTAGATTAGAATTTTTGCTAAAAACGAATTATTCCATAAAATAATTAATATATTTTTGATTTCTTAATTAAAGTTCATCTAATTACTTTTATTAGGATTAGGGGTTTTCTTACCATTGAAAAAATTCCCTTAGCATCTTCATTAAAAGGCAACTTTTGATATTCTAATATTAATCTTAAAAATTATCTTAATCTATCTAAAAGAATTCTAGATAAGTTTATAGGAAAGATTCTTAATATTTAAATCTATCAATCCACATTTTATTACCTATTTATTTTAAATTTCCCTTTAGTTATCTTTTTCCAATAATTTATAGTATTATAAATAAAATAAAAATTGATTGAAATAGGGTCAGAAAACAATTTATTTTTATGAGAGTGAAGTAAGATGAGATAATTAAAGTAGCTTTTCCATTATTAGGTTTATACTGAAAAGTTTATAAGTTGATGATATGATTTTTTCAAGCAATCAAAGAACCAATGCAATCTTCTTCAGAGCTCACTTCTTCTATTGAGTAACGACTTGCGCAAATTGAACCTTTCTTGACCACTGGAATTTTGCTCTAATCTCATTATGTCCCAAACATTTATTTTATTCTTTTTTAGCATTTACTATGTCATAAAATAATTAATCTCCACTGTGAGTCTTTTTTTTAAGATATTTTCTTCTAGAGAGCAGATAATTTAGTCATACTATTTCATATCTTTTAGAAATTAGTTCTTGCTTTTCTAAAAATATGCCCAATCTTCCACAGTAAAATCATTCACATAATAAAAAATGGAAAATAAATTGCAAAACGTATCCTCATAATAGAATCAAATCCAAACAAATTAAGATTAAAAAGAACATAATAAAAGAAATCAAATTATGAAAAAATAAATTTTATACTTTAAAAACAAGTAAGAATTGAATGAAATATCGTTACAGTATGCTTAAACCATAAGTATAAAATTGAAATAAAAAACAGAGCAAATGTCAGAGACAAGTATCAATTTCTAAATTATTGAAAGACCATGAATGGTCGCACAAAGTATGTCTATGCTGCTGGTTATATCCAGTGATTCAGAGTTCATCGTATTCGGAAGTTGAGATAAGACAGCGAGAATGGGATGTCAAGTTTTAGACGTTTTTAAATTACCTAGATTTAGGTTTTTTTATGCAGTTTATGTTTTACAACTTTTTAAAACGTTTTTTTTATTATGCTTTTTTAATGTCTATAAAGGGCTCACTTTTATCAAAGTGTTTTATATATTCATTCGCTTTTTTAACCTCTTTCTTGTCATTCGCGTCTTTCGCTTATTTTGCGTTTTTCATTATATTTCATAAAGTTTTGCATATCTTCTTATGTCTCAGACTAATTACTCTGCGTTATATACAGGCTACTTTTAGCATTACTTATTTGAGAGAAACTCATCATTACATTTTTTATTATTTAAAAAAATTTTCTTAAAAATTTATGATGAAAGAGCAAATTGGCTAAATTCTTTATCTTTATAATATTTTCGATATAAAATTCTTTATGGAAGATTTTTATTTAAATTTTATTACTATTGTAAAGATTTTTCATATGTCTTTTTTTATTTAATTTAATTCTTTTTTTCATAAATATTTTTGTTTTTTTTGGTTTTTTTTTTTTTTTAATTTTATTTCTAGCTTTTATCTTTATATGTTCTTTTTGTACTGAAAATATTTTAACTTTATTAAATAATTTCTTGCAAAAAGTTATAATAAATTTTGAAACGATTTAATGCATTTAATTATAGTTTGAGATTTAACGTTTTTTTTACTTTATTTTTAATTCGAGATAAAAAAAATGCTTAATTAAGAGTTTTTCATTTACTTATTACAATTCTTGACCATACAGGCTTAGCTTTCGATTCTAAAATTGTAATTTTTATACTTTTAAGTTTAGCTTTAACTTTAATTGGAATAATTACTCCTTCTTATAGACGTTAATAATTTTCTAAAGTTTACTTTCGATTTTATCATTCGTGTTTATTGTTTCAAGTTCAATTTTGTTATTACTTTACATTAAAAGTAAATGGTTATTAACAAATCAATTGTTTGAACTGAAGTAGGTTTTTTTAATTCTATTTTCATCCAAGCAGGTACAAAAATTTCTGATTTCCAATCTTGTAAACTATTAGAAATATCAGAAGTGAGTAAATATTTTATTTCTTCAGTGCAATCCTCTTATGTTGAAGAAGCAGAAATTTCTACATCTTTTAATCTTAATAATCTTGAAAATAAATAACTATCGAGTTCGTTCTAAATTTCTATTCCATATTTTATAATCTTAGTATAATTAAATTTTTTTAATTTTAACAGAAAAAAATTTTGAAAAGAATAAAATAAAAAATAAAAAGTTTCTATTATATGAAATTGATATGGATTTCTTTAGAAAATATTCATTTTTACCTTAAAGCTAATTCTAAGAAAAGATTAATCATTCCATTATAACTACTAGATGTATCAATAGTTAGAATGAATATTTATTTATATAAATACTTTTTTTAAGTTTATTATTTATAAATTATTTAGAAGAAGAAATCACTTTAATAAAAATGCAATGAAATGAAGTTACTGATATAAATCAGATACTTCGTTTCTATTATGTTCAAAAAGTTCAAGCATCGTTCTTTTCATCTTCCAACTTTTTCCCGTTCTTTCTTGTACTTTCTTATTGTTCTTCTTTAGGCTCCAATCAATAATCTGTGTTTTGTTCTACAATTTCAATTCTTTTTTTTCGTAGATTCTTATGAAAATTTGTTTATAAATTATTTATTAGTGATAAATCATTCAACTTATAAGAAAAATTATATTATGATATAGGAAGGAAAATGAAAAGGCATAAAAATGTTAAATAAATGTAAATTTATTAGATGATACAGTGAATAGATTTCTATAAATTATAAAGCAATTTAAAAGAAATGACATTAATTATTTCTTTATGTTAATGAATAAAGATACTTAAAAATACAAGCATTTAAAAGAGAAGCATAATATGTTTAGTGAATAAAATAAACTTGGCTTTCTAATATAAAATATTAAAAATCATTTTTATAAGCTCAATCTAAATGAGAATATAACTTTTAAATTTTAAAATTCAACTGTTTATAACTTATTTCAAGTATCTATTATACTTTTTCTATAAAATTGTTATTAAAAAATAATTATAAAGATCATTAAAAAAAGGGATATTAAATAAACATATCTAAGGGAATTTTTTAGATCATAATGTTTTTCCTTTGCTTTCTATTTTTTCAATTTTCAAACCTAGTGAAGATAACATTTATATGATTTTTAGTTCTATTGTAATTTGGAAACTTCTTAATTATGACATCAATGTTTAACAAAAGCTTTCTAATATATAATATTATCTTACTTTGCTTAAGCAAATAATTAGGCTAAAAAGCTTGCTAATTTGTAATAATGTTTTGATTATCTATATTGACCAAATACCATTTCAGCAATTTAATTAATAAGATTATAAATAAATTGGTATTAAAGTTCAACTTTGTTTTAGCCAAGTTATTAAGACTATTAATATTGTCCAAAATAAATATTTTAATAAAATCAGTATGTAGTCTCGAATATTGAATAACTAGAAAATCTTCAAAACCATCAGAGTTTAGATGTTGAGTTGCTAGTAAGAGTCATTACAATAACATTAGTTATGAGCTCTATGAATGAAAGTGTTAGATTCTTATCAATTTAAAATGATTAGTTCATTTGCTGATATAAAATCTAGAAGTCTTTAAGCATTATTATTTATTCGAGATTAGTTATTACCATATATAATTAAAAAGATGATGGGAGCTGAGATTGACCTTTTGAATCATACTTTCTGGTTTTATGGCTAGGAACAAGTTCCTTTCCTGTCACTGAGAATGTCCCTGGTCAAAGTCAACCTTTGTAAGGGAACGCCTTCCTTTTGATTATCCACTCCTGGTAGGGCTTGAAGCCTGGCTGCCCATAGCGATGGAGCTCCCTGGCAGCTGCTTTTCGAAAGCAACAGGATATCCCCGTTATCCCATGAAGTGTTGGGGGCGTTAAACTGCAAGAAGTTGCAGTCCAAAACTCTTTTAGTTTAAAATTAATTAGTTATTACCATAATTAGGAAATAAAGCATTAAAATCACCATAAGAATAGTAGGGGTTTGATTTATAAAATTTATTATATTATTAAGGTATTCATAAGCTATATCTCTATCTATATTTGGTTTTACGTTCATTAACATATAACGTGTTGTAACAAGTAGCTTCTAATTTTAACACTCAAAAAATATCCAGGAAGTATTGAAAAATTAAGTTGATTTAACAAAGTCAAGTTCTTTTTTAGCAAGTAATCAAAACCACCATCTCGATAATTTGCATTTTTAAAATAAATGTGGTATTGTTCTAAATAATTAGGAAAATAAATTTCTTAAGTTTAAATTTCTTTTGTTGATAAAGTATCAAAATAATTGTTTAATATATGGATTCTTATTTACTATATATTTAATTAATCTTTATATTTCATATCTTTTACTGGCTTAATTTTAAGATCCTACAAGAAATTCTCCTTAGTAAAAGCATAGACGCTTAATTCCTTATTCATCTCTTTAAATGTAAATAAATTATCTTCTACAGAGTGTTAATGATAAATCCAAATTAAAATATAAATCACTTAAACTGTACATTATTCTAGTATTTTCTATTTAATTTAGGTACTATCTATTGTTCCTATTTTAGTTATCCTTCATATGCAAATTTGAAATTTCAAACTTTATGCTTCTTCATTTCTTTTGAACAAATTTTTAAACTTGAAATTTAATTAATTAATTAGAAATATTTTAGGTTTAATATATATCAGCAGCCAAATCTTCTCTAATTTAAGTTCTTTATTAATTCTTAAAGTTTAATTAGTTATTAAATAGTATATTAATTAATAGATAAAAGCATAAGCTATTTTATTAAAGCAACAATCTTAAGTTAAACTGCTAAGCGCAAATTATAGATATAAGCATATTTATTATATATTATCTTTAAAACCGCCATAGTTGTTCGAAGGTGAACAACAAGGTCATCTTCATCAGAGGTTGGGGAAGTTAAGTACCCATAATCGACTTTATGTCTTCCTCTGCTTTGGTTTGGCTTCGAGACATAAGATTCTTAGACCTTCGACGTTGGGTTGACTTGGTTTCGTTTATTTTTAATACTGGAACTAAAAAGAAATAATATTACGAGCTTCATCAAGGTTGGGAATTTAGATAATTGACACATGTCGTCCTCTGCTTTGGTGATAAGCTGCCATGTCCTTGGACCTCCAGCAAGTATTAAAGATTACGAGTATTCTAAAATTATATCAGTATGAACATTTTTATCAGTACTGAATAATTATACCAGTATTGAACAAGATTTATCAGTATCTGATAATTTTATCAGTAACAAACATTCTTGTCATATGAAACATTTTTTTTAGCTGCGCACCAACGAGAGTGCTACGCGCTCTATAATAAAATTTATTTATTTATTTTATTTTATTTATAATTAAACTAAAACTATTTAAGTTAATTATCTTTAATCTATTACAGCTATTTTAGTAATTTACCATTATTAGTTATTTTCTAAGCAAAGACTATCATAGCTATAATATTACTAAGGAGAAATGTAATTAACTAAAGTTGTATAATAAATAGTTCTAAATAAGCATCCATTTATAAAATAGGTTATTTAAGTATGCTGGAGATTCAAAAAGGCTTTTTAAGGCTTAAAACTTAAGATTTTATTAAATTAGCAACAAGAAATAAATATAAATCTAATAATACTAATTCAAATTCTAAAAGTTAAGAGATCTTGGAGGAATTTCAACCTCGTGACCTTAGGATCAGTTTTTTGAATTGGTCATAATTGATCCCCCTAATACTCTTCTACAATCCTCCTTGCACGTTGTATCATTTCGGCTCTATCCTTAGGGTGTTGGATAAGATTGATTGCAAAATAGTCTCATTGTTATTATTATATATAATAAAATGGATGTCGGCTGCGATTAGGAGAACTAGTAGGCAATCTGGTGCAGTTTATACTGCATTGCGATTAATCTTTAGATGCTACCATGGAGAAGGGTGGACAAACTGGGAAGAAACAAGCCTAACTTGCCCATAATTCTCACTAGTAGTATGAAAGTTTTACTGACGGCCCTTCTAATTAATGACTTAATAACTGATTCTTATTTGAACCTTATTCAAGCGTTTGATTCAAGATTTGAGAATAATTTTTAATAAATAGAATCCCCACTTGGAGAAGCTGACGTGATTCATTGGACTACTAAAATTTTAATAAGAAGTATGAGAATACTTTTTTTAATATTAAATGCTAATATTGAAAGAGCTACGTACCAACGAGGTACTACGCGTTCTATAATCATATTTATTTGTTACTATTTGTAAAATTATTTTCTTGATTATATTATATCCAAAACTACTGTTTAATTTTTTATAACTTTCAACTTACCAATATTTGTGATTTCTGTTTCCACAAAATTTGCTTTTTGGTTTAGGAGTTTTGCTCTTTTTATTCCAGGTCTGAGGTTGCAGTGGTTAATTCCTCGGCTCAATATTCCATTGCTGATGTTTGCTTTTGAATAAACTTTGCTTACCGTTGTGTTTAAGCTTTAGCGTCTGCTTCATCTGGAATTCTAGAGCAAGACCTATTGGGCGAACAGTTTTTTCTCCTGAATATATTTCGTTTAAGATACTGTCTTGTTCCTAACCGTAGGCCTCCAATAAAATTCTCTTCCCCTTCTTAGATGACTCTAATCTAAGTCTTATGGTTTCTGTTTCCGATCCTTTACTTCTTTATTTCCTCTTTGAGCTCTAAAAAAGCTATTATGATTTAATTCTGTTCCTTTAGATACTGTGGCATAGTGAATTCTCTTGCAGTTGATTCTTATGTCCCCAGCACTTTTCTTAATTCTTCTTCGTTTGATGTGATTTAAGTTCCTTTTTACCTCTTTATACACATCTTTAATGCTATTAGAGAAGTTTCTAAGGTCTTTTGCTATTTCTATTGTCTACCCGCTCCAAACTTCTTAGTCCCTTTAGGAACAGCATAGGAGCTTTTTAGAAATTTTTCTGCCATTTTAATATTAGACAACTTAATTAAAAAAAGTAATAAAAATATCATGAAAAGACATTTTTAAAACTTTTTCGATGAAAAATAGATTCCAATGTATCTAAAATTGCAAAATTTTTGCATTCATTAAAATATTAAAAAATTATAAAAATAATATGAAAATAGAGGATTTTACTGAAAAATAAGCAAGTAATATAAATATAATCGTTTGATGGAAAATATTTGATTTGCTAATTAGCTTGAAACTAAATTTATTAATTAAAAGTTTTGAAGATTAAATATATTCTATTAAAGAAATGAAGAATATTAATAAAAACCAAAAATATCTAAAAAAGCTATAAAATTTAAAACTTAAAAGGAAATACTCAAATTAAATACTCCTAAAAATATAAATTATAAAAGTCTTCTAATTTAAGCCACAAAAGTTTCAAATTAAAATCTAGTTTTAGTATTGATCAAAAACCCTTTATTTGAAAAATTCATAGTACTTGATACTCTTTAAAATACATAAAAAAATATAAATTTAAAAAATTAATAAAAATAATTATAGGAACTTTATTTAAAATCGTATATGATATTGAAACTTTGATCAGTCAAAGAAAAAAGATCTAGAGACTTTTAACCTAAAATTTAAATTTTAACATAGTCTCATATCTCAAGTTTTGAATCATTGAATATCGTAAAAATGCCTTTCTTTAAATACTTTGATAAATATTAAAAAACATTAAAAAATTAGATGTTAATTTAGTTATTTAGGATTTCAAATTTTTATCTCGTAAAATCTAATTTCAATTTATAAATAATAGATTTTGAACATCTAAAAATTATTTTTTATGCCTAATGATTAACATATGCTGCTTTATTATTTTTTTCGATATTTAAAACCTTTAAATAGGAAAAAAAAACTTTTTCTCTTAAGATCTGTAAACATTTTGAGATAATTTGTTTTCAACTTTCACTATTTTAAATACTTGTTGGCTAACATTAAAATAGTTCAAAATGCTACTTTTAGAAAAATTTCTTAAATGTATTAATTATTTTTTAAATAAAATATTTAAAAATTAACTACTCTCCATATAAATTAAGGGATTTAAGAATATTTTATAAAGAAAGTTAAACGTAAAATTAAAAGGGCTCTGAGTTTTAAGTTAATATTTATCAAGATTAAGTGTTTATTTAAGGGTTTAAAATAATTAAATGAATTTTAAATTAAATATAATTGCTTATTTAACTTAAAGATAAAAGCTGTTAGAACAGAATAATTTTAAACATTAATATAAAAATAAAGAAATTAATTTTATTAAATAAAACACATGCTAAATAAAAAGTTTTTTCTTAAGCTACAAACAAACTTGATGCGATTTGTGAAATTAAGAGAAAAATTTAAAATTACAACAAATATTAATTTATAACTTAAAGGCCTAAAAAAATATTGCAAAAAAAAACAAAATTGCTCGAAAAAAATATAAACATAAAGATTTAACAAAAAAAGGAAAAAAGAATTTAAATGCTATTTTTCAATTAAGAGAAATAAAAAGAAAATTTTGCAAATGATCTTTGAGTTGTTATTTCGATTTTTTACAAATAAAAATATATTTTATAATTGGAATGAGCTTCGTTTTATTATTCATGCTAAAAGTTTATTAATTGTATTATTAATAAGTGCTAATGTTGAGTAATGTCTGAAAGCATTCATGATCCATTTTTTATAACTAATCTGCGTCTAGAATATTATACTTTTATCCAGAAATCAGAAGAATCCATAATGAAATGAAAGCCATAAATACCATTAACCATTATTCTAAAATAAATTTTAATATATTTTTTAATATTTTTATATATTTTCCTTCTTCCACTTCAAAACATCTTTCAATTTTTGTTTAATGACGTTGAAACGTAGAGATAATCTTTATTTAAAAATTTTTTATATTCAAAACTTGTGGTTTTTATTTCATTCCAACCATTTCATAAATTTATTTTACTGTTATTTTTAAGAAGGATATCCATTTAAATAACATCCTTTCTTAAATTTCTACGTTAGAAAATGAGTTCTATGAAAATTCTGCTAATTTAAATTACTGAATTGGAGATTTAAAAAAAGCCTTTTAAATCTTAAAATCTTTTAATTTTAAAAGCTTTTAAAAATATGATTTAAATTAAGAGGCTATTGGTTTAAATTAAAGCATTTAGTTTATCATTAATATTATAACTTTTAAAACTGATGCGATTTTGATGAATAAGATTTGTAGAAATAATCTATGCTTTTCAAAATATATTAAATTTATTAATAGAAATTAAGCTATACTAAACAATAAAATCGATCAACTTATCGATTAACAACTTAATTAATATTTAGTATTTCATTCTTGACTATAACTTTAATCAGAAAAAAAAATGCTTTTTGCAATGTTTCAATCAAAAAATTTAAAAATCAGAAGACAATTCTGAAGTAGAATAAATGGACTCTGAGTAGATGAATCATCTGATTAATAAACTTATTAGAAACATAAAAAAACTCGAAGAGAAATAAACTCCCAAAAGGAAGAGATGTTTTATTAATAAATCAGGATTTGATAAATCATGAAGATGATGATGAAGTCCATATGGTAGACCGAAGAACTAAAGTCGGAGTTTATGAGAAATTGCAATTTTTGAGAATGATATTTAGGTAATGCAAGAGTAAGACGAGAAAAACTGAGTAAAATTAGGTTAAAGACTCAAATTAATAGAAAAAAACCTGTAGAAGCCTTCATAAGGAACTCCAATGGAAATAGAGAAACAAGAAAAGACATTTCCTAGAGCAAGAAAAAGATGCTATATTTGCAACAGCACATGACATTTACGACGGAATGTCCCCAATAGAAAAAAATAAGAATGAATATCTGGATAAATATTAACTGGCAGCTTCTGAAGTAGCGAGCGACGGAATTTTTCTCATCGGGACATGGGAAAATCTGGAAAAAAATTCTCAACTCAGATTATTAAAAAGAGAGAAGTCAAGGAATAAGTGCAATGCAAGGGCAGAACGTGCAGGAACGGAGAATTTCTACATTTAAAACTTCAATTAAACCAGAAGGCGAACAGTTATTTGAATGATTAATGATTAATTAATATGTTTTTAAAGTAAATAAATTCAAAAAAGCATACATTTATTATATGCCTAAAATTATTTTCTTATTTAAATATAAATTGCATAAAGTATAAAAATTAAGCTAAAATTAAAAAAAATTTAGCTAAAAACTACTATCCTAATTTATTAACCTAAAATTCCTCTAAATATTTAATTTCCCTAAATAATTTTCTATTTATTATAAACATTTTACTAGTCTTATAAAATTTTGGTGTACTTTTAAAAGTCCTTTTTTTCTATAAATACTTTAATTTTAAAACTAGTTGCATGTTTTTATAAAAGTTTTCTTTTAATTAAAATAAATTATTTTCATTAAATTTTAAATGTTCATAAAGAATTTTAAATTTAAAGGTATATTTTCAAATTTATAATTTTAAATTTAATGCTTCATCAAAAATATTACATATTAAAGAATTTTTAATAAATAATCATTTTTCAATCATTTCAATTGCAATTTCATTTTGCTTTAGAATTTTATTTCTAGATATTTTAGAAAAACCTTAAACAACAAAGAATGGGAATCTCATAACTTTTTACAATAAATATAATAAAGTAAATACAAAAATAATAAAAGCATTTAATAAGTAATTGTTAAATTATTATATAAAATAATTTAAATAGGGGAAATGTATTGATAAATATCAATTAGCAATTAAACACAAAAAATTGAAAAGATTCATGAATTTAATATATTTCTTTATTAATTTATTTCAACTAAAAAAATTTTTGGACCGGAAACTCCTTTCCGATTGCACGACCCGACGCTCTCTTTTTATGGAATATCGGGGATATCCAGTTGTGCTCCAGGCACAGTTGCTAGGGAGCTCCATCGCTATGAGCAACCAGGCTTCAAGCCCCTACCAAGAACGGATAATCTCAAAGTCAGCGTTCCCTTCAGAAAATGATTCTGACCAAGGACTTTCTCAGCGACAGGAAAGGAATTTGTTCCTATCCATAAAGCCAGAAAGTGTTGTCACGAAGGTCATTCTCAGTTCCCACCATCTTTTCAATTATTATATTTCTTTATTTTTTATTACAGTTCAGTTAGATAAATTAATTTTAAATATTATTTTTTAGTTTATCTAATATTATCTTTATAATTTAACTATTCTAATATCAAATCTTTTTTAACATTCCTTTACTCTACTTTATTATTTTTTATTATATAACTTTTATTTTAATTTATATTCATAAAATTGATTCAACTTCTAAATCTCAGATTTTTTAATTTTCTTTCTACTTTAAAATATTTTAATGAATCATAAAATAAGATCATTTTAAATAAATTTACCTTTATTTCAAAATATTCTTACCTACACTCAGCTCTTTTTTATATTTTCTAATTTTGATAAATTAATTATTATCTCTTAATAGCATTTTATAAGAATTACATAAATATTTCATAGAAAAACACTATTTTTAATCAATTTTTTTAATTTTTTAACATTACTGCTTTATAATAGCAATATTAAAATAGTTTAATCATTTCGTTTTTATAATATTAATTTTACTTTTTTAGACTAAAGTAGTTTGCTTTAATTAGTTAATTTTATATAATTAACATTTTTTAGATATAACAAACTTCCAATTCTCATTTATATTTTATTAGTTTATATACTGATAAATTTTTAACTTTTAAGCTATTTAATTTTTTAATTTTTTACTTTATTTATCTTTTTTGTATCTTAACATGGTAATTTTTTTAGTTTAATTTATATTGTTAGATTTAAAACATTTTAAGTTATACTCAAACTATTTTTTAGATTCTTAAATTTTTTCTATATTTAAAAATATCTAAATGAAGCAATAGACATCTCTTTGAAAAATTAGAATATATTCTAGAGAAAATAGCCAAATAATTAAAACTTTAATTTCCAACTATAGATGAGGGTATTATTGAGATTTAGATACTAATGAAGCAAAAAATGGATAAATAGATTATTAGTTTAAGCTATACCTTCAGAATTTTAATTTTAGTTTCCATTTCTAGTAAAAATAAAATATTGCAGGAAAAATAGTCAATATAATAGGAAATTATTTAAAGGATCTATGGATAATAAGGATGCGTACCTATGGACGTATAAAAAATGATTTGAAAAAAGATATAAGAAGGGAAACACGTTGCTATATATGTAAAAAGAATATATTTATAAATAATGCTAAAAGAACGTAGACAAATATAGCAAAAATAAATAGATTTTTGAAAGATTTACTTAAAATTTGATCAACAAAAACAGGACTAATTCAAAGAAAAAGTTCTATAATCAAGATTTAACTAACTTAAGAACAGTTTATTCAAGCATCTGTGTTGTCTTTAATAAATTACTGTTAAAAAACAAGGATGCGAATTAAAAAAGTCTTAAGCAATCATTTTTTGGAAAAATGCATGTATAAGATTTGGTAATTTTCATGTTCTCTCCTAAAGCTATAAGCATAGCTTCACCTTTTACTCTTTTTATAACAAAATTACTTTAATATCATATTTTCATTATGATTGCTAAATTTTGATTAATTTATTATCCTTTTATTTTATGCTAATAATTTTTTTAATTTTCTTTTTTTGAATATTATAAAGCATTTTTAAGAAGAAAAATTTATCTTCAATTTTTAAAATTTGATTATAAAATTATTAAGACTTGCTTACATTTAAGATTTAGATTAATTTATAAAGTTAAAAGCCATCGATCAATATAATTTTACTAACTATTTTAATTTAAATTGATTTACCTTTCTATGCTCATTTTTTTTTCGAATTTATATTTTAAAAATTTAAAAATTTGCTTTATTTCAACAAATTTAAACATTAAGAAATCTTAAATAAGAGCACTAATATGAATTAGTTTATATTTCTGAAAATCTAATGGATCTCTAAGATTCTAAATTCATGGACGTTTTGAAAGGCTATGAATCTAAGTTTATAACTTCGCCTATATCTAAATTTTTTTTTAAATATTAGTATTTAATTCAATATTCAATAGGATAATCGATAAAAGCAAGCATATTCTTCGATTTTAACCATTGTTTCTGTACAACCTTGCTAAAATTCTTTATAAATAATAAATAAATAAGATTAAAGAGCGCGTATCACTTCAATGGTGCGTAGTTCTTTAATAAAGATTTTTAAATTCAAAAAATTACTTTCTAAAGTCTTCCACAGTACTAACATCCTTTGCAAGTCTCATCTTCTATAAGGCATGATCGGAATGTTCCCTAAGAGTCCTTAGTATCTGGCTTCTTCCATCAATAACGTTGCTTAATGCCTCTTTAGTCGTTGTCAGCTCTCTTGGCTCCTTCCAAGATTCTTGTTCGGTTCTTCACCCATAGGTACTTCCTAGTACCAAATCTTAAGTCAATGTCAGTTGGAGGATTGCTCCTCCCTATTTATTTAGATTTAAAATTATAATAAATTATCTTTTATTTTTTAAACTCTTAAACATAACCCAAGCACCAAATGTATGAAAAAATCTTATTTATTCATCGCAATCTATTTCTAATCCTTCATCTCATTTTCAATAACTAAATCTTTTTTATCTTCATTTAAATATCTAATTTTAAAAATTTTTAATTAAAAAAATGAACTCTATCTTGGTCTAGCAGAAAGAAATTTGAGGAAAATAGTAAAAGATAAAAAAGCAAAAAGATATACAATCCTTTAAAATAAGAGAAGGTTTCAAAATTAAAAAGTATAAGAAACAAAGAAGACTGAGGAACTGGCTATCTTTAGCGAATTAACCCTATTAAATGCAAAAATAAAAAGAAAATTTTACTGATTAAAAGAAAAAATAGAAGTCTAGAGGAGAATGCTAAACCACGAAGAAAGACTGAAGATCTAAGAAAGAGAATTTCAAGTTTAATGTTGTAATTGGATTTAATGCTAGTACCTACTAAAATTAATAAAAAAGGGAATTAATCATAGTAATTAAATTTAGCAGAATGCTTTCAAAAAAGCAATTTCTAATACAACAATTTAAGAGGTTATTTTAATTTAAATGAATATCCATGTAGCTGAAAATAAGCAAATAAAATAATTCTGTGAAATGAATGGAATAAAATAAAGTAAATAGTCTTTAAAGTATTAAAAACTCATTAAAAAAAGTTATCACTGGTATTAAATAATCATTAAAAGTAAAGAACGGTGAGATTTTTTGGAAATTTTAAGAAGGATAAAAAATCAAAAATCATTAAAAAATTTAGAGATTATATTGGAATAATGGACATTTTTATTGAAGGGCTTTACATCTCACTATGGATTTTTCTGATTGGAGGATGAAAAATAGTAAATACTCTTATAGGAATAGACTAGAAATAAAAAAGAGAGTCAGAGTGCTATCAAGCCCTCCTTGATATTAATATCATTTTAATAATAAAATTAATGAACTTCTAATATAAAGAAAAAAAACTTATTCCAATATTTAACTATGTCTTTGATTTTAAAATGTCAGAGTAACGAATTATTATTCAAAGATCATTTGCAAATTTGTTATTCTTAAATTTATTATTTCTCTTACTTTGCATTTAACATTTTAATTATTTCTTCTCTTTTTTATAAATTAATTATTTTTACACTTTTTTATTTTTTCGATAAAATTTTTACGAACAATTATGTTTTTTTTAAGCTTTTAAATTATTTATTAATTTTTTTGGAATTTTATATTTTTCTCTTTATGCTATAAATCAATATTAGTTTGTTTTTACTTAATAAAAAGACTTTTTATATAAAAAATTCATATTTTATCCTAAATTTTATATCAATAATTTCTTGCTTTTTTTAATTTTAAAATTATTATTTCTTACGATTTTAATTTTTAAGTTAAATAAACTATGTTATTAAATTTCAGATATTTTTTACAATTTTAGTAATAAAAATATTTTTCTTTTATTTCATTCATTTTAAACCCTTAAACTTAAAAAAATTAATCTTGTTAAATGCTAAAAGTAAAATTCCGAATCTTTTTAATTTTACGTTAAAATTTTCTTTACTAAATATTCTTAATCCACTTCAAAAATAAATTTATAAATAGAGAGTAATTAATTTCTCAATCTTATATTTAAAAACTGAGAATTTTGAATAATTTGAATGTGAGTCAACAAATATTTAAAGTAGCTAAATTTTTAAAATAGAAATATTTCATAATTAACAAAAAAGAGATAAAAAATCAGAAAATAATTAAGTTTTTAGAGGGAAGCAAAAAGGTTCACATATCTATTGATGAAATTTTTTAATCATAAAATCGAAAAAAATTAAAAGGTGACTCGAAGAAAAATGAAGATTTAAAATAAAGAGTATTATGATTTAACAGAAATTTGTTCACTAAGTTTAATGTATTTGGTCTCTTATATTAAAAAATGACAAAAGATAATGCAGAGGAATTTGAAGAAAAATGATGATTTAAAGCTCAGTTTCTAAAGATAGAAATAAATTTGTTTCTTGCTTTAATTTTTTGGTTGCTATTAATCTAATAGCAAACAAATGAGACTAAAGATAATTTAGAGTGACAAAAATATCAGAAAAAAATGATGGATTTGAACTTGTTCTATTTTAGATCTGATTTGGTTAACTCACAGAAACTAATACATCAAAAGTAAAATATGAAGAATTTGAAGAAAAACTGAAGATGAATTATTAGAGTTTAAAGATAGAATTGAATGCTTCTTTGTTCATTACTAAAATAGTTTAAAGCATGAAGCAAATCTTTAATATTAAAATTTATTTCTTTTTAGAGACGAAAATTAAAGATGCTTATTTCTTGATTTTAATTCACAAAGAATTAAAATTAGTCTTAGAGAAAGAGTATAAATCCTTAAGAACTTAAAGAAGATCAGGAAAATGTTTAAAGGTGCTAAGAAAAAGAATTTACATTTTCTATTTAAAGATTTTAAATGAAAAACTCAAAACTAGCAAATTAAAATCCTTAGATGTTTAAAACTAATTTGTAAGATATTTAATTGTATTGAACTTGAAGTGACAGTTAGACTTTACAAGATGAAATTTTGAAATATTGGAAAAAGCTAAATTAGTATTTAATTAAAAAAAAAATGGAATAATCTATTCGCCTTTCCAAAAACCAAATTAAGAACGCAAAAAGGAAAGCTGCGAAACTAATGCAGAAACAATAACAAGAAGAAGATAAATCAAGTTCCTCATCTGAAGGAAAAGTTATAATTGGAACAATAGAGACGAATCCAGTAAAAGTACAAAAATAATCAGAAATCTAAATATAAATTGACTAAATGAAAACAATAATACAAAATTATTAGGAAACAATTTACAATCAAGGGGAAAAAATAAGAGAACTAATGAATACTATCGAAGATTAAAACAACGAGCTACTAATAATAAGACGACAATTAATTTAAAATAATTTAGTCACGGAATAGTAACTATATGAATAATCTCAATCGAATTTTAAGCAAGAACAAAATATGATTATTGAAAAAGTTTCTACATAAACAAACATCCAAGAAAAATAGAATGACGAAAAGAATAATATAGAATTACTCCAAAGAATCGATTAACTTGAAAAAAAAGTATTTCTGAAGAGATTCAAGAAAAGACCAATCAAAAATTGCTATTATTGCAAATCAAAGTGACACTTATTACAAAATTGCGATCAGTGAAGATAAATTTAGATGAAAGAACAACAAAGAACGTTAAGAATGCTTAGCAGACTCTGAATCACCGAAACGGGAATTTACAAGAAGAAGATATTCGTACAAAAGACAGAAGATTCTCAGTGGTTCCATCCACAAAAAAAAATGGCGTGGTATCCATCCACGCTAAAAAAATGGTAGCAAAAACCTGGTTGAAAATCCAGGGAACGCTAAACTTTAATTACTTTTAGTTTACTATATATATATATATAAATTAGTATTTGTATTTATAGTAACTTTTGAGCTTTTTAATAATGCTTAAAGATTTTAAAGAAAGATATTATTATTTAAAACGATATTTAATTATTCTAAATTTTAAATATTAGACTATGCTAAAATGAAAATGTAAATTTTAGGTACTTAAATCTCTACTCTTTTTTTTGTCAAAAAAAATTTTAACATTTTTGCTTACAATTTTATATAAAAATCCTGTGGTCAGTTTTCTTTTTTATAATTTGTTTAAATATATCTTTCTCTTGCTTTACATATTACTCAGATCTACAAGCTTTGTGAGATATTTATGATAGATTAAAACATTTGTAAAATTTCTGATTTTTTAGGAGTATTTATTTGTCTTTTTTTATTTTAATTTTAAAATTTACAATTTTTTCTTGCTTTTTGATCCATCTTTTCATAAACTTATAAAATTTTTAGAGTTTCAGAGGTCTTTAACCAAAGAATTTGTTTCATGTTTAAAATGAAATTGAATTTTTTTCTTCAGAATAGTATGTTTATTTATCTTGTTTTTCTTCAGTAAATCTTTTAATTTCTGATGATTTAATTTTGAATAAAAAAGTTTGGACGCCTAATTTTTAGCGAGACTGGGAACTTAAGTTTCTCTAGATTTTCCTTCCTTTTACTTTGTTTCATGATTTTGTTGCATCTATCTTGATTTTGCAAAAAAAAAGATGGAGAGTTGGAACAAAGGTTTTCTTATAAAAAGGCGATCCATAGTACTTCTGACCATTCTTTCTAGAACTAAAAAACACCAATCAAGATCTAAAAAAAACAATATTGCCAAATCTCAAAAGAAGAATAACTACCTTCCAAAATTCCAAAAAGAGACATACATTCGAATAACTAATGAAGTTAGATAAGGAATAACTTGTAGAGATCATTATCGACTACACCGATAAAGTAGAGAATCTCGAACACTACGTCATAAACATATAACAAGACTTACAAGATCATGTCGAAGATGAGAAGCCGCACCCTGAATTTATAACAAAATAGGACATTAATAATAGGTATTAAGAAATAGAATGCGATATTGTAAGACTAGATGAACAAATGGGAATGGATTTTCAAAAATATGAAAATGCCTTCTAGCAAATTATAGAAATTAAATAAAGATTAGCAAAATTAGAGAATTAACAATCCTAAAAAAATCAAGATCAAATGATAATAGAAGAACAGCCCATTACTAAATAAAAATTCTTCAAAAAGAAGTGCCACATATGCGGCAGCTAATATCACCTTTGAAGACGATGCAAGGAGAATATGCAAATTAGATAAAAGATTTGAAACGAATTGACTACGTTTTACCCATCCTCGGATGGTTAGCTATGACGGAAAAAGATAACTCAAAGACCATTCGGAAAGTTCGGAAGTGAACTTGGGTGGAGACACCGGGGAGTCCGAGAACCTGTAAAAGGTAATACAGGGGGTTATGGATCTTTTAAGGGAACACTCCATTAGCCTTAAAATTTTTAATTTAATTTAATCTTGATTTTGCATATTGAATCATTTGAACTACAATACATTTTTTTAATTCTTTTTAATTATTTTTTCTTCTTCTGTTACTCTTAGATCTTATACCTTCTTTATTTCTATTAAAGTTCCCAACATTTCCGATATAGATGTCATACGCTTCCAAAGCAGAAATATTTCTTTTTGATTTTTAGGAATTTTTCTTGTCATGTGCTCTTCTTTGGCTATGATCTTATTTTTTACGGCCCCAGTTTCATTTTACTCTATCCTTGATGGTTTATCTTATTATTTTTGAACTAATTCTGCAGTTAGATAATTTGTCAGGACTAAGCTTATATGGTATAAAATTATATATAATTAATAATTTATAACATACTTTACTATGTTTATTTATAATAGTAAAAAGTATCTAAGGTACCTAATACAATTATACTTTATCTTTATTAAAATATGGTTATAAACATTTTTTAGAAGAAATTAAATTATTAAGAATATAAAATAGATTAAAAAACTTCTTAATAACTAAAATAAAAAGCTTTAAGTCTAAATCTAATATGAGAGACTATATTTTATTATATCTAAAGGTACCTATAAATTAAGAATTTCTTTCTTATTAAATAAATAGAGAGATATCTTTAAATCTATATATTATGGCAATCTGCTGTATATTAATTATATAGAATAGCTAGGTATTTCTATATATCTTTGATTTTGAATATAAATTATTCCTATTTTTAACTGTTAAATAGTGTATGATTATCTCTAAATCTTTAGTTTTAAGCATTATCTATTTGTTATATAAAACTCCTATTAATTTTAGATTTATTTTAAATTATTATACGTTTAACTGACTAAACCCTATATTTAAGTTGTATTACCTTCATCAATTATAAAATACAACTGAGGTATTGGTGATGAGACTTGAAAAATCAAGAGAACTTTTGAATTTCAGAGTTAAGAACTATGTAAGAAGTGAAGTTTTCATGACTACTTAGTAAGAAACTGATAAACTTGCATATAGTAAGATACTATATTCAAGTATAATAAATTACAAAGTAGTAGAGATAAAAAGGCTAGGCTAAGTTATTCTAAAATAACTTAGCAATTTATTATTTAAATGTGTTTTCCTTTGTTTATTAATCAGTTCTTAACTTTTAATTATCAACTACCTTATTTAAATAACTTTCAATCTCTTATATTTTTAAATTTTTCATCTAGAACTTATTAAACTTTATTTCAACTTTTAAAACTAAGAACGAAAGTCAAAAATTTAGTTTTCTTTTTTCAAATTTACATTAAAATTAAAAATGTATAATTCTAACTTAATTGTAAAATGCTAAATAAATGTTAATTTTTATTATTATTAATGATAAATTCTAATCTTCAGCCACTTCACATAATATATCTATTTTTCTGACTAAGATAATTTTAAATTCTTTAAAGACTGTAAATTATATATGATAGCTATTTTCAATTTTAATTAAAGCTTTAACAATTAATTAATTAATAGCCTTAGATCTTCCATAATTTTATTTAGTTATGAAACCTGTGAATTAATAAATATTTCTCAAAACCTTTAAGTAACTAATAAGAATGAACTGACATAACTTCTCAAGGTTTATATTTAAAAAATTAAAAGTTTTAAGATTTGATTTATTAGTTAATAGCTTAGCTAAAAGCTAACTTTTATTTTTAAAATATTACCTTATTACATAATTATTACTACTTTAGGCTTAAATGTTTTATAATTTTTATTTTCTTGAAATTAAATTTTAAAGATACATTATAGCTTATTCACAAATGTCAAAAATCCTAGAAAATGATTATATAAAATATAAAAATTGACTGTTGACTATTTATAGAAATGCAATTAAATTATAATATAATTATTTCACTTTTAATTATAAGGAAATGCTTTTCTTATAATTTAAAATTATTAAGCTTCTCTACTTTATTTTCTTTAAATTCTATTTAAATTATTAAAATACTCATTTTCCTTTATATTTACTCTTCTTGAAATAATTCTACTTTCAATTTTTAAAAATTTCTATCTCCATTAATTTGAAATTGTAAGTTGAGATATTTATACTAATTTCATCAAAAAAAACAAAAATAATCAAGATTTTAGAAGCAAAGAAAGTCATTGATGTATTTACAATTTTTTTGAAATGTGCATATAGAACAATTGAATGAAAAGAGTCACTAAAGGTACATTTATGGGACTTATTAATAAGATATAGAAACAATTTAGAAAATAATTAACTTGAAGATACGCAAGTATTTATATCCATTATACAATTATGCATAAAGATTTTATATTTATCTTAAAGGTTAATAGGAATTAATTTAAATATAATAAATACAGTTAGCACATAAAACCTAATATTATTCTAATTATAGAAGCAAAGATTAAATTTAGAAATTTTATTTTCCAAAAATTTAATGGAATGAAGTATACAAATATAAATTTAATTCATTTTAGCTTTAGAAAAACTGTAAATTTTATATGGTTGGCAATTTATTTAAAAGAGTTGCTATAAAAAATCAAGAAGAATTCATTAAAGAAAATGCATAAAAGGAAAAGTTGGTTACAAAAATTGAATAAAAGTTAAATTAATTGACAAAACATTATAAAGGAAACGTAAATATTAAAAATATAAAGCTTATAAATAATATTAATGATAAATTTGCTAGTCAAATCATAGCTCAACATAGAATAATAGGCAAGCTTTTAAAGAGATATATATAACTATATTTTGAAATAAAATAAATAAATAATTTAAAATAATTTTAAGACTTAAATTTAAAATATCTTATAGCATCTAAAAATTTATTATTAATAATTTTTATCTTAATTTATATATTTAAAATGTGTAGTTAAAATTTGTTAAATTAAAATTATTAGATAGATAGATTATCAACTAAAAATAAAAATTTAAGAGTTTGCATTTCCTGGGTTTTCTACCAGATGCTAGCGGTCACTTTTTTACATGGTTGAGATCCATGACCTTTTATATTTTGGGAGGTTACCACAGGGCATTTTCTAAATTCCTTACTTATAATTTCTGCTTATATAATCCATAATTAGTTTAGCTGTCTTTATGTTCTTTACTATTCTTTTTTTTTCGGAATTTTCTTCAAGAATCACAACTTCTCAGCAAATTAAATTTTGATTTACAGAACCAGCAGTTTTTTGAAACATTTGATATGTTTATTTCTTTAATACTTTTTTTTCAATTTTTTCAATTCTCGCAAGTAAATTAGTGTCATTATTAGTTTGAACTTGTTTTTCTTGGTCTTAAATCCGAGCCGAGGCGTTTTCAATAATCATATTCTGCTATTACTTAAAATTTGCTTACGATTATTCATAAAGCTATTATTCCGTTACGATTTAATTTTAAATTAACTAGCATCTGATAATTAAAAGTTCATTATTTTGATCTTCAATGTTATTCATTAATTCTCGCATCTTTTCTCCCTGATTATAGATAATTTCTTCATATTTTGAGATTTTAATTTTAATTTTTTTTTATTATTATTATTATTTTTTTAACTGCAAATTATAGGTTCGTTCATCCCAACTGATTAAACTATAGCTTTACATTCAGATGAAGAGCTTGACTCTTCTTTTTGTCAAAATTTTTTCTACTGTTCTTACGCTGCTTTTCTTTTTTATTTTCTGAGTTAATTCTTTGATAGTCGAATAACTTGCTCCTTCTTTTTTTATTAAACTAAAATTATTATAAAAATAATTCTAACTTAATTTAAGAATTAACTTAAATTAATATAGATTTTAATAAAAAGAAATTTTAAATAAATTAAATTTCTAAAATTTAAAGCAAAAAGTTAAATTTTTACTCATATAATAATTATTAATAATTTATTCTCTTTATTTATCATATATTTAATATCCTTTTTAATTTTATTTTCTTAAAATACTAAATAATTTTAATTATACTTTTGATCAATATTTAAATATTATATTTTCTCATATATTTGTTAAACAGTTTTTTTGGTCTAAATGCTAAAAAAGTTTAAATACATTTCTTATATTAATTTTAGATTCTCATTTCTTTCATTTAAGTTTAATTTTTCTTTAGTTTGAAACTAAAATTATTAAATATGAACATTTTATTTGTTTTTTAATATACGAATCTTCATTTTGCGAGTCATCATTTATGTTTATTTATAAATCTTCTTTTCTTAGTATTTCTTATTTTTTAATTTATTTTAGAGTTAGTTTCGCTATTCAGCAAATATTATTATTATAAATGTTTTCTATCTAAAAAATAAATGTTATCATAGATTTAATTATATTTTTAAGAATAGTTATATTTAAAAATAGTATATGATATGAAGGTTTAAAGCATTAAATAATATTTAATAGTTTTAATATTAAAAACTAAGATTATAGAGCGCGTAGCACTACGATAGCGCGCAGCTCTTTAATTAAAGTCTTTTAAAGTTTGAAAGCGTATTACGATACATTCTTCCCTGTGCTAGCATCCTGTGGAAATTCTTTTCTTCTATAGAGCCAGTGTCGGAATGTTTCCCTAAAGAGACCTTAATCTCAGGCATCGTTCAGCATATTGTTACTTGATGCCTCGGTCTTAACATACTTGGTCAAGCCAAGATTTTTGTTCATGTCTTCACACAGAGTACTTCCTAGTTACTGAGTTTCTTTCAATCGTAGTGAGAGGATTTTTCCTCCCTATTTAAAATAAGATATATAATAAAATGTATTAATGCACACTAAGTAACATAAGCATAAAATCATAAATATAAAAAGTGATATTATTAGTTATTAGTTATGATAATGAAATTAAAATGTTCAACAGTGCCAATCTTGACACCGTTTAAAATAAGTTGTTTTATCAGCAACACTTCTCATCATTCTTGCCTTTCTAATGAAATTATCTTCACTAAGATCTTCTCAGTTTCTTTGATTTCTTGTTTTTATTATTTCAAAAGGTACTTCACATCATTTTCTTCTGTAAATATCTCCATGCTAGTTACAATAGAGCCTCTAGTATTTTTCTTATTCTTTACGCCAAAATTTTCTCTTGAAATTCTAAAATTTTTAACAATTCTTGTACAAATGTCACTTACTCTTACAGTAGTAGCATTTCTTCCTTACTTATCTGATTGGTTTTCGATTTATAACCTCTTTTTATTCTATCTCCATCTAATTTGTTTAATTAGTTATATTTGTACTAATATTCTTTTGCTTAATAAACTCCAACTCTTGTTTTTATACGATATTTCCAAACCTTGCTGTTTCTTATCTATGTTCAGTTTAAATGTTCCAATATGCTTGGAGTTCCCTTTCTTAATTAATAATTCTAATCTCTAAGTTATCTTATCCAAGCGATAATAAGTTTCTTAGTTCTTAATTTTCCTACTTAAGCACTTTAATCTCTTCCTAGAGATTGGATATTTCAAATACTAACTGTTAAATATTGATTTCCTTTTTAATTATCTTTGATGGAAGTTCTTTTCCTGTTATTATATTAGATTCCTTTCTTTTTATTACTTTAGGAGGTGTTTATTATAGTTATTAGGTTCTTTATTAGTTTTGTAAGTGAGGAGAAGAAGAATCTTGATACTTTTTTTATGCCTGCTTTTTCTCTAGAGCTTTTTTCTCTTCTTTGCTCAAGAAAAAGCCGGGAACAAGATTTTAAGACTCCATTTTTTTTATAATAGTTTAGTTATTAGTTATTAGTTATGCTATTAAGAGTTATAATTTAAATATTCTTCTAATTTTATAAAAGTTTAATCATTTTGTAAGCTACTAAAAAGTCATTTAAGAGTTAAGATATTTGCTCACAAAAATTACTTTTATAAATAAAGCTTATATGCAATTTAAAATAAATACTTGGAAGATGTATGGAAAAAAATGAATAATATTAAAGCATTAGATTCGCTAGATAACTAAAGTAGAAAATTATTAACATTTATATTTATCATTTTTTCCATAAGTATTTCTTTCAAAATTATACATTAATTTTTGATATTATCATATTTTAACTTTTTAAGAAAATTTCCAAGGAATAAAGATATAAGAGAGAATCAATACATATATCTATTAAACTTTACATTTAATTATAATCAAATCTAGTTAAAAAGCCTTTCTTGCTCTTTTCTCTTAAATCTATCTTGAACTTTTAATACTTTAATAAAGTGTTAAATTGTATAGAAAAGCATATATTATAAATATCATTACCTGATTAAATTTATTTTTATTTTTGGTAAATTTTTACTCATTTAACTTAAATTGTTTTTTCAGAATAAATGTTTAGCTAATTTTATTCTTTAATGATTTTTAGATAAAATAGAAAAATAATATATTATTATTATATAAATTAGTTGTGAATCAACTTATAATAAATATGCATTTATTAATTGAATCTTAAAACATTTCCTCCTCTTATTCCATTTTAACTAAATAAGCATAATGCTTAAATTAAAAATTTAATTAATTTATTTTTCTTTATTTGAATTGAATAAATTTCTATGTTTCCTTCAATTAATTTTATTATATTTTAATAGTTTCTCATAAAGATTTATATGAATAATAGGTATCGCTTGTAGTTTTCTTATATTATATTATTTTAAGTTTAATGTTTATAAACTAAGAATTAATTTAGCTTATTTATTCTTAAGGTTGTTATGATAATTTAAATTAAGTTCTTAAGACTAGTCTTTATGTTTTTTCATAGATTTATCCTTCATTTATTTCTTTAGTTAACTAAAGAAATAATATATTTATTTTTACCTAAACTGTCTTATATTTTGCATGGTAGGTATATAAATGACTTAGATTAGAAAATCTTAAAATGTAGATATATCTGAATAGATTTATTTTTAGATAATAACAAAAATAAGTGAATCTTTATAATTTTAAATCTATAAGAGTTTCAATCCCCACTCCCACTATATTCTAAATAAAGTCTACATTTAAAATTTGAGCAAGCATATTAGAAATCATAAGAGAATGCTCCAGTAACTAAACCTCCTTAATAAATATAAATTTCATAAGTTTAGGAATTGCAATTCTTGCACATTTTTTATGGATCTAACTTTTTATCTACAATAGCTTTTTTTCACTCTTTCATTGTTAGAGGCATAATTCAATAGGAATTTAAACTATCAGAATAATTTCTTTACTCATTAAAAAGACTTAATTACTGTCCTGGTTTCAAATTCCATTTATTAGGTATATCTACAATTCCAAAATTTGGAAAAATCTCATATTTGCTCATAAGTAAAGGAAGCTTAGAAAACAGTTAAGCGGTTTTGTTTTTAGCTTTTCTCTAAGATAAAAGTTTTCTTAGATAAAGTAACTTAACTGTATTAAATTGCTTAGCTAGTTTTTAGTATTTTAGAATCATATCTTATTCCAGTAGTTATTAAGGATTTTTTTTATTTTTAGCTTGCTATTTTTATGGCTGTTTAGGATTTTAATTTTTGTCTTCTATTAGTACCTACTTATTTTACCAAAACACCTGATGTTTTTGTTGATTCTAAAGCTCAACTTTATTTTTCTTCTATAAGCTATTTATGATTAGGAAGGTAGGCTATACTTGGTTTTGAGGCATGGATTAAGCATTTGATTTTTTCATAGTATTAGATTTAACTTACTGATTTTACTGTTAAGCTAGCTTGAATTTCTAAACTCCACTACTGTTTTATTTAGAATTTTTACTTAATCCTTAAGTTCCTCTCCTCATATTTTAAACAATATAAATGAATTAAAAGCTTTAATAAGGGTAACTGTAAAATAATACATAGCACTCTCACATTCTATTTTGGTATATTTTAGGTAATAATAATAAAATTTAATAATTCAGTTAATATATTACATCTATCATCATATCCTAATATATACAATCCTTAGTTGCTAAAACACATTTCAAGAAAATAACTAGTAGTTAGTTAGCTCTATATTAGTACTAGAACTTATATACTAATTATAATAAAATCATAAAGACACTTTATATAAAAGTTTAGACCTTCAATTTATTTTCATTTAATTAATACAAATCAAGGCAGAAAGCTTCAGAAAAAGCTTACTAACTCATAAAAGTATGAGAGAAACGAGAAATGCCAAAACTTTAGTCCACATCTTCTTCTAATTAGCCCTGTTCTTAATAAGATAAAAAACAATAAACTGTAACGAAAACTAGAAACATACAGAAGCAAATATTTAAAAATCGTAAATTAGCTGAAAAATCAGTAAAATAGGAGTTTAATTGCATGAACCTAGATGCGTATTGACTTTGGAACAAAGTAAGTGAGTATTGTTTAATTATCAATGGTTATCGTCACTCCAAGAGGCTTATAGAAACCAAATAACTTAAGTTGATGGAAAGTTTAGAACAAAAGGAAAAAGAGGTAAAAATCATGTTTGAATAGCAGAAGATGATAACTTCCTGGAATATAAAATATGAATAAAGCCAACAAACATTTATCTTAATGAAAAATATTTTGGTTGTTAAACTTAGTTAACTACTTTATCCTTAATTTATCTAACTCTTTTATTAATTTTATCTTATTTGCTTTTTCTAGGTTTTTTTATTATATCTATTTATATTATATTTAAAATTGACAGAAAAATGAAAGAAACATTAAATTATATTTCATTTTAAATTTTAAAAAGAGCCTAGAACTTTTTTCTTTTAGTTAGTATCTTACGTTTTCAAGAAATCTAAAACTTCTTTTATAGTAAATCGTGTCTTCAATTCTTAACTTCAAATTACTATCAAGGAGAATCTTCTTTTGATCCTGTATAAATTTATTTTAATATAGGGAAATTTTTATTTGGCAATGCAGATTTACAAAAGGCTTTAGATAATTACTGGAAATCTCTTGAAATTCGCATTTCTTCGTTAGTCTCAAGACAAATTGATGCTTCTATCTCAGCAATTCCATTAGAACTAATCTAGTTTCTCTTGGTAAGAATCAAGAAGTCATTCAAAGTCATGAAAAAAATGTTGCTATTATTTAAAAGCTCTCAGAAATAATAGTTTGAAACTTGAAGCAATCCATTTTAGCTTGGAGCTATTTATTCTATCTAGGTAATAAATAGAAAGCTATAGAAATATTTTAAAAAACCTTAGCAAAGAGTAAAATGCTATAAGGGGATTAATAAAACTATCGCGATTACGATAAATGATCTTGGTACTTTTGAATGATGATGAGAATTTAACCGAGCACTTACAGTTATTTAGGAGAAGACTTTAATAGAGCTTAAATTTAGTAACTCAAAATATTTGTGCTATTTATGCTAATTTGGGAGAAATTTATAGAAATCTACAAACTTCGGTAAAGCAGATGAAAGCTTTAAATCCTTAGAAAGCTTTCTTTAAATTTTAGGATATTTGCACCAGAGTGAAGTCATCGTTAATAATAAGTAGTGTAAGGAATAATTTAAAACTACTCATCCTTACATTTCAAATTTATTAAACAATCATTCTAACTTAGGTACTTCTATTGATATATTAATCATTAAATAGGTTTAAGAGAAAATTATCTTTAAAGTATATTAAAAGTCTTGATATTTTTATAATTCTCTTGATTCTTAACGTACTACTCTTAAATATTAATTGTAGCATTTATATAAATTATGTATATATGGTATATTTTATAAATCAAAAGAGCTATTTTCAGAAAATCTCTTCAAACTGCTTTAAAATTTTCAGTCTGAGTATGCATAAATTACATTTGTATATAATAATGAAGCAAAATATTAAGATAATATAGGAAAGTTATTACTGTTGCTAGAGTATTTTCAATAGGGTTTAGAGATTAATTTTAAGAAGTTTCGACTTGATAATGAAAATGTAGCAAATACTTATAATAATATTGGAATGGTATATTATGTGCTTAATATCATAAAAAAGATTTATAATTATAATAAAAGCATTATATATTTTATTTCTATTGTTTGGAGAAAAGCATGTAATTATGGAACTGCAATTTATATTAAAGGACTTAATTATGCAGGCTTAAATAAAATTGAAGGAAGTAATCAAATATAAATAGGTTTGTTAAGATTAAATAGAGAAAGAAATTAAGATAATTTCCATTTTAAGGGAAAGATAAGATGAAATTGCAAAATGTAAGGGAATATGAACATTAAATGTAATATTTAATAAATTTGATCATTAATAAATTAGATAATTTTCTATAGCTATTGGCTATAGCTTCTCTCTATATTAAACTAGAATTATTATTAAATTTAAAATTATTTTCTTCTTTATTAGTTCAAATTAGTGAGCTGCCAACTTTAGTAATCAAAATAGAAATTTAAAATACCAAAGTATCTAGTTTTCTTACACAAAACCAATTTTCCTAAAATTTATTTTGTATATAATTTTTAAAGTTTCACAAAGCAATCTCATTTTAAAGCTTAAAGGAATTAAAAATAAATAACAATTTTAAATTAATAAACTAACTTAAAATTCTCAATCAATAATTAATTAGCTAAGTTTTAGTTAAAATATAGTAAAGTGTGGTTATAAAATACTTTAAATATTAGTGATATGATTATTTGAATAGATTTAGCATCTATATAATAAAATTAGAAGATAGTTGAATTTATTTATTAATATTTGGTTTAAAAGGTAAAGGAAATAATTAAATAAAGATATACATATAAAAGTTAAAAATTATGTTTCTTCAGCTTTAGTTTACTATATTTAGATAACTAAGATTTAATTATTTTGTCTTATATTTTAATTATAGATAAAAGTGACTAGTAGCTCTATTTATTAATATCTTTTATAGTTATAAATCTAATAAATGGCCTAATAAGAAGGTTAATAGCAGCTAGATATTTAAAAAGCTTCTAATCAATTTAAAAGTGAAGACAATTTTGATTAATTTTAGTTAAAAGAGGAGCTTTTAAGAGGAATATATGCTTATGGCTTTGAGCGACCATCTAAAATTTAGTAATATGGTATAACTCCAATCATTTAAGGAAATGATGCTATTGTTTAAGCTAATGCGGGAACAGGTAAAACAATTATGTATGTAATAGGAGTTCTTTAACTTATAGATGTCTAATTGAACTAGATTTAAGCTTTAATATTAGTACCTACTCGAGAATTAGCAATGAATATTGACCATACTATAAAGAGCATAGGAGCATTTTAAAATGTATCTTCATACGCTGTTACTGGAGGTGTTAATATAAAAAATTAGATAAAAGAAATTTAAGAAAATGCTCATGTAATAGTAGGTACTCCTGGTAGAATGCTTGATTTAATCAAAAAAAGATATTTGGAGATTAAATATCTCAAAATTTTTATTCTCGACGAAACAATCGAAATTTTTGAAAGAGGGTTTAAGGAATAAATTTATGAACTAGTATAATATTTACCAAGCAACACATAGAGTTGCATATTTTCACATATAATTGAAAAAGAAATTTTAAAATTTAGCTTTAAGTATTTGAGAGATCCAATAAAAGTTTGCATTAAATAAGATTATCTTCCAATAGAGTTATTAAAATACTATTATATAAAAGTAGAAAAAGAATAATTAAAAAGTGATATTATATAAGACTTAATTTAAAGTACAGGGAATTATAAATTTATGATTATTTGCTATGATACAAGTTAAATAGAAATTATAGAACTAAAATTAAAATAAGTAGGGCTATCTTTTTATGACTGATAATTAAAAGACTTAAGACCAATATCATTAGTAGATTTTAGAAGAATTTATTACAGAAAAGGTATAAATTATGGTTATTTCCTATTAAGTTTATTGTTAATATAGAAAAAATATTGCTTAATAGGTAAATTCTATAGTAAGTTATATCATAATATATGATTTATAAAATGAATTTTTATCATATAGAAGTATAGTACAATAGACTGGAAGATCTGGAATGGAAAAAACAATTTTTAATCTAGTTCTTTCTAACTAAATTAAAATGTTGAAAAATATATCAAAAACCTATTTTATAGAAATTGAAGAACTTCCTATAGACTTTAACATTATAGCAGTTGAGAATATCTAAGAAGATAATTAAAGAAAATAAAACCTTTAATAAACTTATTGAACACTAATTTTATAGTTTTTTATATTAAAGTAAATTTATAGGGATATTATACGGAATACTTCTAACTAATTTTTAATGAAAGAAATATAAATTAAATTGATGAAAATATAAAGTAACTAGTAAATTTATCTTAGATTATTTATAAACGAAATTATTTAATTGGAACATAATCTATAAAAAAGAACAACATTATATAGATATAGCCTTAACTATTATTATATAAGTATAATATAAGCTACTATAATTAAAAAATTGTTTAAAATAAATAAAATAAGTCTCTTTTTTAATTAATTAATTAATTAATTAATTTCAACTAAAAAAAATTTTGGACCGGAAACTCCTTTCCAATTGCACAACCCGACGCTCTCTTTTTATGGAATAACGGGGATATCCTGTTGTGCTCCAGGCACAGCTGCTAGGGAGCTCCATCGCTATGAGCAGCCAGGCTTCAAGCCCCTACCAAGAACGGATAATCTCAAAGACAGCGTTCCCTTCAGAAAATGATTCTGACCAGGGACTTTCTCAGCGACAGGAAAGGAACTTATTCCTATCCATAAAAACAGAAAGTTTAGTCCCGAAGGTCATTCTCAGTTCCCACCATCGTTTCAATTATTAGAATAAGTCTCTTAAATTTGATTTTTTTACTATGAAATTTAATAATATGCTTTACTATTTATTTATAGATATAAGCTTTTTCTTAGTATCTATTTTATTTTTATAGATATTATATTATATTTTAGCACTTTATATTTTATTTTGTTTTTTTATTATCAGAGTTAAAATTATATCCACTTATTTATTTATTTCTTAACATCTTTTTTCTTTGCTTACACTATAACTTAAAATATTAAAAAACATTTTTTGAATAATCTTTTACCTCTAACTAACTTTCTAGCTCTTTTGATAAGTTTTATTCTAGCAGGGCAAACATTAAATTAATGATAACTTTACATACTCCTGTTTATTAAATATAAATCGCCATAGTTGTTCGAAGGTGAACAACAAGGGACGGCTTCTTCAGAGGTTGGGGAAGCTAAATACCCATAATCGACTTTATGTCTTCCTCTTCTTTGGTTTGGCCTCGAGACATAAGATTCTTAGACCTTCGGCACTGGCTTATTTTAGTTTTTAATTCTGGAAATAAAAGGAAATTATTTTTGCGAGCTTCATCAGAGGTGGGGAATTTAAGTACCCATAATTGACACATGTCGTCCTCTGCTTTGGTGATGCAACGAGACGCAACCCTGCCATGTCCTTGAACCTCCAGCAAGTATTAAAGATTACGAGTATTCTAAAATTATATCAGTATTGTGTCTCATTGCATCACCAAAGCAGTGGACGACATGTGTCAATTATGGGTACTTAAATTCCCCACCTCTGATGAAGCTCGCAATATTATTTCTTTTTCGTTCCAGAATTAAAAATAAACGAAATCAAGTCAAGCCAACGTCGAAGGTCTAAGAATCTTATGTCTCGAGGCCAAACCAAAGAAGAGGAAGACATAAAGTCGATTATGGGTACTTAACTTCCCCAACCTCTGATGAAGATGACCTTGTTGTTCACCTTCGAACAACTATGGCGGTTTTAAAGAATAATAAATAATATTATAATAAAATTAATTAATTAATTTAACAGATAACACAATTGGATATTTGAATAATATTTAGTAGCATGATTATTTACAAGATAAAATAATAATCCTTTAACTAATTTATTTAAAATAAAACCTCTCCTAAGAAACAATAGAACTCTCTCGATTAATATCTTAAAAAGTAGGACTGAAAAAAACTTAAATAGTAAGAATTAATATAAAAAAGATTAAAGAATAAAAAATTAGAATAAATACATTATAAATTAGGCGAAGAGCTAATCATTCAATTTTTCGTCTATATAGGATGCTATTAATAATAATAATAATAATAATATACTTAAAGTTAGTAGAGTTTTGCATTCTCTGGAATTGCAACCAGTTCCTGCGGACAGTTTTTTTAACGTGGGTGTGATCCACGACCTTTTTATTAAGTGGAAGGTTACCACTGTAACCGTTCAAGTGGTCTTGCAAAAAGCTTTTATTTGTAGATCCCTGTTGGAGTTATTCATAGTTTATTGAGTTGTCTCCATGTTCTTTTCTGCTCTTATTCGTTTATTTTCTTTCATTATCAACAGTTTTTTAAAATATGTTGATTTGATTTGCAACATCAACAAAGTTTGTATTATTGTCTTTATTTCGTTCTTTTTTATGATAATTTATTTTCTATA
Source organism: Loxodes magnus (assembly GCA_946699065.1). Lineage (NCBI taxonomy): Eukaryota > Ciliophora > Karyorelictea > Loxodida > Loxodidae > Loxodes > Loxodes magnus. The sequence continues at coordinate 852,874 of CAMPDV010000091.1, forward strand.
TTTTCTAATCTTTTAATGAAACTTGTAGCAATCATTTCTTTTTCTGGATTCAATTCTGTTTTTAATTCTATTGGTATTTTTTCTATTTCCATTTTTGTGTCATATTTAAAATTTTATTATGATTAAGTTCAGAGTTATTCTTCCGTTATTAATTTGCTACAAATAAGTTATCTTCTAAGTATTAGTAATTCGTTTTTCTAATCTTCTATGTTACTCATTAGTTCCCGTATTTTTTCGCCTAAGTTGTAAGTTGTTTCTTCATAATTTGAGATTATTTTTTACATTTGGTCTAATTAAATTTAAAGTTTTTGATTAGTTTCGCTTTTAGGTTAACTTATCTCTATTTATCCTACCATAACTTTACCTTCTGAAGAAGAGCTTGACTCCTCCTATTGTTATTATTTTTTCTAAATTTCTTTTGCCGCTTTTCTCTTTAGGTTTCTAAGTTAATTTTTTGAGAGTCGAAGAGATTAATCCATTTTTTTTATTGATGCTATTAATAAGTCCTATTCTCAAATGGGATAAAAACTAGAAGAGGTTGATAAATAATTTAACCAAATTCCTCAAATGCTTTAATTTTAGTTTTCGTCATTCAATATTAAATAAAAGAAATCTAGGAAAAGCAGAATTATAATAGAAAATTATTCAAAGGACCTATTTATAATAAGGATATGTATCTATTGTCATAGAGCAAAACGATTTTTAATAAGACATAAGAAGCAAAAATAAATTGTTATCTATGATAAAAGCAACACAAACAGATGTGGTAAAGAAACTAAATATACGAAAATAATAAGAAAAATATAATAAGAGATCTGTTTTAAATATAATCAACTTAATCAGGCTTAATATATAGGAAAAATTGTATTATATATAAATTTAGCAATTTTAAAAATAACTTCTTTATGTAACTGACTCAGCTGTAAAGTTCAAATTATAAATAAGGATGACGGACTTACGAAGTTCTAAACCATCCTCTAGTACAAGAGAAATTTTTTAAAAATTACTTATGCTAATTCCAATATTTGAAACTATTAAATCTTTTTAACTCTAACTCTAACTCTAACTCTAACTTTACTGATTCTATTATAAATGCTAAAAATCATTGTACACTTTTAACTTTCTTTCATATTTATTTCCTTACCCTATTTCTTTTTCCTTCATTGTATTTATTCTAATTATCTTTAATTAACGTACTCAATTTTGAAAACATATATCATTTCGAATTTCTAATCTGCTTTGCAGATGTTTAGGATAACAATACATTTGTCGCAAGTTTTTTTGCTCTTTTAGAGTTTCTTATAAATACCGTAAATCACAAACTATTTATAAAATAAAAAATCACTTTCTGTCAAGCTTGCTTTTCATTTTATTCCAATATTAACTTTTGACTTTTTGTTATTATTTTAAAAAAAATATAATTAAAATTAAATTTTTAAATATATCTCTTTCATTTATAAAATTATTAGCTTTTCAATTTGTTATTAAACAAATTTTAATATCTATACTAAATTTAATTAATTTTACAGAAATTAAAAGCAAATTTATATATCAAAGATCTACTTTTCATTCCTTATCCTAAACAACTAATTTATATCTTGTTCTGTGAATGCTTTACTTTAACATATTCATAATATTTTAGGTATTTCTTTATCTATTTCTAATATCTTAGTTAGTTTTATTAGCTCTTATTTAATACTATTAATTTGCCCTGGATAAACTTCTAGTTTAATAATCCTATTTCATTAAGCATTTAATTTAAATAGTACTTTTGTGAATTTGTCTTAATTTTCTTAGCAGTTTCCTATCAAATGCTTCATTTAAAAGTAATACATCCTTATTACTTCTCTTAATAAATTTGCCTTATCTCAGTTTTAAAAATGAAAATGAGAGTAAATATTAATCTCTAGTCTAAACTAGTTTAGTTCTAATCAACATAAGCACTTATTAATACATAAAGGTTCCTATTTATAATTGAAAAGATGGTGGGAACTGAGAATGACCTTCGTGGCTAAACTTTCTGGTTTTATGGATAGGAACAAGTTCCTTTCCTGTCGCTGAGAAAGTCCCTGGTCAGAATCATTTTCTGAAGGGAACGCTGTCTTTGAGATTATCCGTTCTTGGTAGGGGCTTGAAGCCTGGCTGCTCATAGCGATGGAGCTCCCTAGCAGCTGTGCCTGGAGCACAACAGGATATCCCCGTTATTCCATAAAAAGAGAGCGTCGGATCGTGCAATCGGAAAGGAGTTTTCGGTCCAAAAATTTTTTTAGTTGAAATTAATTAATTACGTAAAGATTCTTAACTTTTCATATTTTGATTATTTATTGTTACTAAATTTAAAATATTTTTATACCTAATAGTTTAAAAAGTAAATGAGATGTCTTTAAAGCTTATAAATAGATATACTTAATTTATTCTTAAATTTGCAAGATAGTTTAAAATAAAACTAAAATAAAGATAAATAATTAAAAATTAAATTTTTAAGAGAGTTAAAGAATTCTTTTTTTACTAATATTTAAATAAATTTAGAAAATTATAAATTTGGTTTCTTAAACTGATTTGATAAATCAATCAAATTTTTAATTTAATATGAACAATCTAAGTCTAAGATACAGCCTAGAAAAATTTCAAGTTTTTAAAAGTATTTGTATTTTAGCAAATTAATCTTAATCTTATATCCTAGATTAAGCAAATTCCTTTGTTCATTTAGATATTCGTTAATTGTAGTAGCCATTCTAGAAACCTGGAATATTTTTATACTTTGATTCCTTAATATTTATGATTTAAAGTTTTTTTTGCTAAATTAAATAAATAAAAATATATAGATAGATATAATTTTTTATTACTATTTAATAATATATTTTAAAATAGCCCTTACTTCTTACCTATTTTTAAATCTTAAAACATTTATGTTTAGCTCTTCAAGTAATTTTAGTTTTTATAGCTAAGAAGTTTAAGATTAAATTTTAAATGACTTATTAATTCTTAAGATAAATAAATAAAACTTAATATCTAATCAATCTAATTCTTTTTACTATTAAATATGATATTGAAGGAGAATAGCACAGTAAGCCAAACTCTAAGTTATTATGTTAGTTATTTGCGCTCTTTGGGTTTTTTTATGAGATAATATACCTTTTTAATTATTTCGGGGAAGATAAGGCTTCAATAAGGAAGATTGGAGTCTAACCTTTCGATCTGTCTGCGTTAGATTGCAGAATCATAGTGGTTTAGCATTGCTTAAAGACTAGATGTAAAAATAAATTCTTAAAGAAAGCTTCTTGAGAAGAATTATGAATTGTATTTAATGACTTCTGTAAATGCAAAATCCTAAGGTAATTAGCAAATTAAAAGTTAGAATTGTATTATAATGCAATAGTGTTCTAAATGTAATTATATATAGTGAAATATAAACTATAAATAAAGCTTATAAGAAAGATAAATAAATTAAATAACAAATTTACATTATTTTTACATTTAATAACTGTAATTATATTGATTAACATTCATAAAATAGTAGGAATAATAATATTAAATGAGTAATATATTAATTCAGACTAAACTTATTCCTAATCGAATTTCTTATGGTAAAAAGACAGATAATTGTCACCAATTAGACATCTAATTATTAGAAATATAAAAATTAAAAAATTAAAAATAACATAAAATGATTTAAAACTAAAGGATGCTTACAATACTTTGAACATCTAATATATTTAATTAATCAAAAACTAGAAATGTGAAAATGATAAAAAACTCGATGCTTATGCTAAGATATCGGAACTATAAAAATGAAAGTAAGAAGTTTTGAAATAATAATTTTAGAAAACTTTAAATTGAAGTAAAGCTACTCAAACAATATAGATTAGTGAACTTTATGATAATAAACAAATTTATTCAGTAGATTCTTCTAAACTTATAACCAAAAATAATTAAGCTTCTATTTCCTCTTTGAATAATATAGAATTAAAAAATGAAAAAAGGAATTGGAGAGAAGCATAATTGAAATAAAAATCCTAGTCCAATATAGTAAGTTGATTATCTGTAAAATATAAAAATTGATTATTTAATAAAGAAATACAATTTCTGAAGTGAGTAATTCATCTAATTTTTATGGTCAGAAAAATTGTAAAAGTTGAGTCTCTTTACTAGTATAGAAAATAGATTCATTACTTTATCTTGTAGGTTAAATCGTGCTACGTTTAATAGAACTCCTGCTTAAATAAAAATAGACAAACAATTAATGGAAGAATATGATACAGTGACTCTATTAATTATTATTTGTTACAGAGAAATTCAATATAATAAGCACCGGACTTGCTACATATTTAAGCTAATAATGGTTGAAAATTTATTTGCATATACTTTCCAGGGCTTAAAGGAGGATATAATTTAGATATTAAAATAAGGCATATTGATACAAATTCGAAATGTAGTAAATAGATGGAACTATAATAGGTTATTCTTAATAATAATTTCGATAAAATAAATAGTATAAATCAGAAAAAGATTAGACATGTCAATATAAATGGAATCGCAAGGAAATAATATAAAGTTGAAGAATTTATAAGAGAAAATAGTATTTACATTTTTTCAATTAATGAAACTTGGTAAAAACAAGATTTCCCTGCATTCCTAATATAAGATTATAAAACTTACTACAAAAATTCAGACAAAGAAGGAGGTGTATATCTGATTATAATAGAAGAACTGAATAGTACTGAAGAAAATAATATAATTTAGGCATTCTAGAATCGATTTATCACAGCCAAACTTGACAATATATTCCTTACGTCTTGCCATATGCCGGATACCGTAAAAATGAGACTATGAAAGATCGAGCATATGACTATATTAATATATTACTTAATCAATTGCCAAACAACCCACATATTCTGATGGGAGATTTCAGGGTTTTATTATAATTATGGAGATAATCTCAGAAATGACTATGATAATACGAATAGGTTTTAGGAGCATCTTATTTAGAATAATCTTGAAATAGTTAATTATATGATGAGCAACACTTACATGTATAAAGAAACGGGATTTATGTATTGCAATGACTATATTGTAATAAACAATCACCTAAATATCAATCAATTTGCAATTTTCTAGGTTCAGTATAACTAACTATTTACTGATCATATACAATTATAGTAAACTTTCTTTTCAATACAATTCTCAATCAGGAAATAATTACCTAAAGAAAAATAAATCTAACAGGCTACAAGACTCAATTGACAGATTGAGATATTAGGAATCCTTTTTTGAAACTTATAACGAATTTTTCCAAATAGATAGAGATAATTTAGAGGATTAATACTAATGTTTTAAACGCAATATAAAAAATAAAAGATGTCAGGATTCAAACCAGGATTCTTCGCGTCTCCTAAAAAGTAAGGATAGACGACATCCTAGAAAGGCTAGGATCAGGAAAAGGATAACAAAAAGGTCACCAATCAGGATGAATCTCCCAGCTCTGAAGAAAAGCCTAGGAAATAGGCTATGAATACTATGCGCTCAGAAGTTTCAAATCTAACCACATAATAGTAAATAAGCTATGATTAGCTGATTAAAGTAGTGCTAGACCTCCAGGAAGAGGTCAAAAAATTGAAGAAAGACAATAAGAAGTTAATTGAAAAACTTGAATTTGCAGAGGAAATAGAATCTAGACTCATAACCTAAGAAAGAGACCTTAAAGCATTTTGAAATATATCACGAGACTAGAGCAGTTAATCTAAAAACTAACAATAGAAACAGAAAGAACTGATTAGCAAATTAGAAAAAATAGAAGAAAATCAGTACAAATTGCAGCTTTAAGTGGAATTGAAAGAATAAAGGAATGGTCCAATGATAATTGAAGGTGAAAATAACTCAAGATTTAAATCTAAAATACAAGCAAAAAGATGTTATTATTGTAACTCTCAAAAGCATCTGTGGAAAAGATGCTAGAAATTTCTCAATTTCAAGTAAGAATATTGAAACTATTAGAAGTAGTTGGAGAGCAAAAGGAAGAAGTAATAATAAATAAAGCTATCAAGAGAAAGATTATACTGCAACAAATTTGGGGAAATTTACAAGGAAAAAGACATCTAGCATCTAGTGAAAGAAGAATTAAAGGACAACATGCATGGCAAGGAAAAGAGTTGAAGAGATTTTCAAATTTTTATATTAAGTCTCTAGAGCAATCTAGAGGCTGGCTGGAAAGAGATTGAAATACCTCCAAGAACGACAAACACTTAATTTTGTATTTTTATTTGTAAATTAAATATATAAGATAATGCAGACGAAACATTAGGCTCATTTATTCCAGATACTAAATATAATAAAATTGCAAAAGACCTCACAAAAAAGTATATTGAAGCTAAAAGAGCTAATTAAATATATAAAAATAATTAAGAATTCTTAGCTAACCATTATCATACTTATAAGATTTTGAACTTTTCAGTTTAAAAGAAATTTAAGAAATCATAAAAGAAATCCCAAATGGTAAAGCGGAAGGCCCAGATGGAATCAAAGGAGAGTTGCTGAAGTATGTAGGAGATTATCTTACAATAATACTACACTCTTTTCTCAATAATATGCTTAGATTTTGGAGAATACAGATGAAATATAGAATTAAGTCATAATTTTAATATAAAAAGGTAATAAAGATGAATGAGCAAGTGGCGTCTAATTTCACTTATCAATACTATATTGAAATTATATGATAAAGTTCTAACGAAATCATTATACAATATAATCTACTAAAAAAACTTAATACATCCAAGTCAGATGATTCATGAAGAAAAGATAAACAATTTAGTAGATCTGGTTGATTTAATAAATAAAAGATATATTCCACAAATAAACTTAAAGAAAAACTAATTTAATAGCAATTTTAACATAGTTGAAAAAATGCTTGATTCCATTGAGAGGAGATTACTATTCGATTAGCTAAGAAGAGTAAATTACCATTGGGATTTATTAAAGCATTTGAATCTTTCTACAAAAATCTTAGTTAATCATTTCTCATAGAAGGAAATAATTCTAGATAACTTTAATATAGCAATAGAGTTATACAGGGAAGTTCACATGGACCTGTACTAGCTCTATTGTATTATTACATCATGATTCGTTGTCTAGAAAATAAAGATTATTTTATAGGATTAAATGCACAAATTTAGATAATAGTTTCGCATGTAGAGGATGGGCAGAAGACTTAATTCTTTTATCAAAATCAAAAAAAATATGCAAGTCTTAATAAACGAAACGAATAGAATTTTTACTAGAACCCATTTAAAGATAAATATACCTAAGTGTAAATCTATCTAATTTTAAAAAAGAATAAAAACAAAGAATTAAAATTAAATCTGAAGATTGGTGATTAACCAATCATTTAAAAAAATAAATCACATATTTGGTGTTCTTCTGCACTAAAAAAGAAATTCGGGAAATCACTGTAAGGAAATTGTTTTTAGGTATTTAACTGCTATGAAAAAAGCTATATTTTCATTGCTTAGGTTTAAAAATGTGACTTCTTGGAATTTCAAAACGTTGTGTAGACTTTTCACTCTTTTAAAATATATAGAGGCGAGTTAGTGCCTTGAAACACATAAAAAGGAATCAGTAAAGGATGAAATAGAACCAAGTATACGATTAATCTCAAGAAAAGCATTCTAATCATCAGGACCACATTTAACTATCGTGTTATATCGATATAAATTGAATGCTCTTCAAGCACATTATGACTCTGAGATTCTTCAAATTCTTTTACAAAATAAGAAGAGAAATTATTGATTATCCACAATCAACTATAGGTACACTTTTCTAAAACAATTGATGTCAGTATTTTGGCGACTTTAAAAACATGTCTGCATGTTATAATATTCAATTGGATAACTCAGAATATAATTGCAGATTAAAATCATTTGCTAAGCAAATAAATATAATTTTAGCATAAATTATATATAACTGCAACCTAAAGATTTAATAGAATGCCTACTGCTAAAATATATATTAAATAATTTTAAAATCTATATTAATTTCCAGGAATTAACTATACTAAACTAAACAAATCATATAAAAGAAAAGTTATAAGTATATATAAGTTCAGAACCCAATTATTCAATTTGTGAAAAGATCTTTAAGACCGTCATTATCCTATTGATAACTCTTACTGCATCATTGGAGATTACAACACCTTTGAGCATATAATAGAATTAACTATTCAGACATAAGAGAATGACTATAGTATAAGATTGGGAATTTTGAAATAAAACGTTTTATTCTTTATGATTAAGTTTATATAAATATGTTTCCTACCAATCAAGTAGTAGAGTTTGATTTACAAATCAAAATATTTCACAGATTGCTACTTGATCGAAGAATGAAGCTATTTAAAATAGAAAAGAAGGAATAATCATAAATCATATAGATAAGAAATACTGATGAAGAGGAAGTGATGTGATGAAACTCTTAAGTTTAAATGTCTTTATTGGAAGAAGAAATGTTTACAATTAAAGAAATCAAAAATCTTCTTAGTTTAAATATTAATATTAATTGAATAAAGCTATTAATCTTTATCAGCGAACGAATATGAACTCTTTGAAATTTATTAAATTTCAAATTTCAGAATTAATATAAATAAATTGCAAGATATGATTAAAATATACTACCCAAGTAAAGGTTTACTCTATTCGAAAAATATACTTCAACTAAATAAAGAAGCTCTTTATCTCTTAAAGGCAGTATCTGATGTAAATAAAAATTGATTGGAATTCGAAATATCGGAAAAAAGTCAAGGAAATAAAACTTAAAATTATCAAAAAAAACATGAATGTGAAGATCGAAGCAAATTTGTAGTAAATATTTATTTTTAAATAGTAAACCGCTTGTGACAAATCTAATAATAATAGAGTCAAGTTAATTCGCTATTTTTATTATTATTATTATTAAAAGTTTAATAATTTTTTTTTATTTTGAAGCATGATTTTTATATTTGTTTGATATTAGATTTAAATTTTGTTAATATCAAAATTGTTGTTCATGTTTTTCTTTAATACCTTTTTTTTCTAAAAATTTTTTGGTTATCATATTATTTGTTTTTATCTTTTACCTTTAATTAAAAAGATATTTTGTTTTATTTAATTATAATTTGTTTCAATAATTTTAAATTGACTTACATACGTAATAATATTATAATTTTCATTAGCAGTATAACTAAAGATTTCTTTATTCAAAATACAATTTTAATTTATTCTTAAATTTTTAGTTTAGAAAAAAAATGATTTTTTTAAAGAGTTATTTATAAAAAATTTAGAGAAATAAATTTTTATTGTCAAAATTTTTTATTTGTTTTATCAGTATTCCAGAATATTGAATTATTTTAATGCTCTTAATTAATTTTTTATATTTTATTTAAAATTTTAATTTTTTATATATTTAATTAGGTTAAAATTTAATAATGTTTTTCTTTCACATGTACTTTTTTTTATCAATTTT